>WYDI02024952.1:0-82535 GCA_009867235.2 Psittacus erithacus | reverse complement strand
CTGCTCTAGTGGAAGGTGTCCCTGCCCGTGGCAGGAGTTGGAACTGTGTGAGCTTTAAGGTCCCTTCCAACCCAAACCAGTCTGGGATTCTATGACTCTATCCAGAGGCCAGCCCTGCTCCCAGCCCCTTCCTTACCCGCCAACAGCATACAGCTTGTTCCCGATGGCAGCAACTCCAACCCTGGCCCTGCGTGTTGACATAGAGGCCACCATGTGCCACCGGTCTGTCCGCGTGTCATAAGCCTCACAATCCCCATGGATGGCAAACAGGCTCCCTCCACCTGCACATGGATGGTGCACAGAGCAAACAGCAGTGCAGACGCCATGGGAAGGGGTTTGAATGAACATGAGAGGGTCTTACCCACAGCAAAGAGCACGGTGCTGGCTCCCTCACAGCGCCGCGGCCTCGTCCTGCTGTTGCTCAGGACCCCTCTCTGCTCTGGCATGAGGTGGTACTTGAGGGCTTCGATGAGCAGGTCCTTGCACTCTGAGTGGTGCCGCACCAGCAGCTCTGTGTCCACGTTGCTCATGAGGAAGTCCCGGCTCAGCAAGGGCAGCCGCACGCACTTCATAAGCTGGGAAGGGAGGAATCACACCCCGTTGGCAAAGTGGGAGGGGTTCCTCCAGTGCTGCCCTACTTCTTCCATACAAATCACAGGGACCCTGGCAGGGCTGACTGACCTGGAGGTGACATCCTGCTCACTTGTGATGAAGGGCACCAGAGCACATGGAGCAATTCAGTCTTAACATCTCTACAGAGCCAGGAGTCCTCAACCTGGCCATGATACATCCCACAGCCCCAGTAGATCCCAACCCTCTACTTTACCAGTACCCAGATCCTCTTCTAGCAATCATGCTACAAGTAACAGAGCCCAGACACAGCTCCCCACTGCTCAGCATACCCCATGTTGCTGCATTGCCCTCAGGAGGGATGTCTAAGTACACACAACCAGCAAAGGGGGGGACAGGCTGCAGGCAGGTCTGAGCATTCCTGCTGCTCACATCCGCCCCAGAACTCCATGTGTCCAAGCTAGGGATCACATAGGGCATCTCCTTTGGGAGGCTGAACTGTCTCAGCACCACCTCATCTATGCCTGGACTGGAAATGGTTTAGCAGGGAACTGTTATCCCTGCCCTCTGTCCACCCTACAGCTTCTTCCAGCCATGTATCCACCCAGGCCAAGCACTCAGAGCTGCTCAATGGAACCAGGCCACCTTCTCCAGCACACTCACCCTGGGGACATGCTGTCTTCTGCTGTCCACATCGTGTTTGACCCAGCTGAGCACAGCCCGGTACACCTCCTCCTCCGATGGCACATTGAGGCTGTCACTAGAAATGAGGTCCAGCACCTGCAGGTTGGAAAGGGCAAGTGTTAGCTGGTGTGATTTGGGAGGAAAGGACCCATTCACACACAAGGTAACAAGGAGAGGCAGAGCTCCTGCCTCCTGCAGATGCTGGTGGTCAAGGATGCGCATCTACTCTCTCTCATAGGATCCAAATAGTAGTCAGGTCCCCCAAACTGGGAGCTGTGTCTCTCCTTGCTGGTGTGGAGACAGCTCTGTCCTGGATCATCCTTCTTGGCTCATCCACTCTTTCTGTGTCTGAAGCTGCTGCAGTGCCTGACACTTCCAATCAGCATCAGTGAGATCAGGCAGATGACTCTGCTTGCACGTGTCCCTTCAGTATTCCATGGGATAGAGCCAGGTGCCCTGGCTGTTCCCAGCACACTTGCTTCACCGGCCAAGGCCTATGGAGCTGGGGCAGGATATGACCCTCCACTCACTGCCACACACCCCACTGCCCTGAGAACAAATGTCTGTATCCTGCTGAGGGACCACAGAGGTTGGGTGATGCAGAGCAAGGAGTGGGAATGCTTCCTGGCCAAGGCACAGCACCCTGCAGACAGTGATGAGCCAGGAGCTGTGCTGGCACCACTTGCAGAGCAGCAGGAAACATTAGCTGAGCTCTGAATTAAGCATCACAGCTATGTGAGCAGGGCCGCAAGGACTTATCCCTTGGACTGCGCCCTCTGAGTGAGGGCAGTGTGCTCAGAGCTCACGTGGCAAGCACCAGTGGCAGCAATTACCCTCCCATCCCTATTTCACATGACATTAAACACTCTTCCCATTTATTGTCTCTCCATTGGTCCAAAGCACAGAACATGGATTCATTCCCTACCAAACCCTGCCCCCTCAGTGCAGGTTCCTTTGGCTTTTGGCACACGGATTGTATGGATAGAGCATGAAAAGCTTTGCGATTCCTATACCTTCACACTCCCGTGAGGACCTCACCTGTTTAAGAGGCAGCAACATGAACTCCTCTGTCTTGGACACCTCCACGAAGTGCTGGAGGACATACTTGTGTGCAGACTTGAGGAGGTCACTGCAGGAGTGAGTGTCAGCAAAGCCCCGGATGCCCAGGCAGTTGGATGGGTCGAGCTGGCTGAGCAGGAACTTGCAGCAAGCATCCCGCACACCATTGAGCTGAAGCAGGCTGGCAGCAGGAAGAAGTGTCTGGCAGTGGGAAAGAATGGGGGGAAAAGAGAGTTTCCAGAGCAAGGAAACCATTCTCACCCTCATCTCACTGCAAGTCAATGCCACAGCAGGTTTACTGAGCCCCTTCAGACACGCAAGCACAATAAAGACAAAGCCTTCTTTGTTTTCAACAGGACTAAGCTAAAAGGCAGCTGAGGACACCCCACAGGACCAGGAGAATGGGAGATGCTCAGACCTGCCCATTGCACAGTGCTTTGAGGAGCCACATCTGCGGGCAAGGGCAGCAGATGAATGCCCTGACCACTGCTAATGCAGCTACCATCACAGAACGAGTTGCGCAGAACAAGCATCCCCAGGGAGTAAGTGCTGTACAGGACAGCTCTGTGGAGGAGAGAGGTGTGTGGGGAAGCTCCTACCTGCACGTTCCCCTCGCCCACCACAATCTCAGCCGTGTAAGCGTATTGCACCAGCTGCTCCAGGGCCTGCGGGTCAATGTCGTGCAGCGTCACATGCGTCTGGCGGCTCTCGCTCATCTCATCTGGGGCAACACAGACACTGGGCATGAACAAAGGCCCACAGCAGGGTTGTTTCCACAGAGGGAGACTTGACCATGTGTGGAACAAGTCATATCCACCTCTACAACCTAGCTTCACAGCTCTAGAGAGTCTCCTGCCCATCTCTTAGCAGTATACTCTAGGGAATTGGGTCCATGTCTGAACGATGGGCATCAAGATGCCCATGCAGGGTGTTATGGGCAAAGGGCTTCATGGAAAGGAGACAAATAAGGGATGTTCATAGAATCCCAGACAGGTTTGGTTTGGAGAGGACCTTAAGATCATCCAGTTCCAACCCCCTGCCATAGGCAGGGACACTTCACCATAGACCACATCACCCAAGGCTCTGTCCAGCCTGGACTTGAACACTGCCAGGGATGGGGCATTTACCACTTCTCTGGGCAACCTGTGCCAGTGCCTCACCACCCTCACAGCAAAAGACTTCTTCCTTCCATCTAACCTGAATATGACTACACTTCTCACAGGGATGATATAGAGGCACCATATTTCCATGGGTAAAGCAGTGAGAATAGGGAGCAGATCAGAACAGGAAGTGGTTTGCAGAGAAGAGGGTTGGAAGAGCAGGGAGGCCCTGGCCATGGGGAAGAGAACAGGAGGTCACTACTTGCTTGTGAACATGGCGTGGAAGTACGGGCTGCACGACGCCAGCACCACCTTGTGGGCCTTGATCTCCTTGGTGCCCACATGGAGCACGATGTCGCAGAGCAGCCCACGCTGCCGCATGCGGTTCATGCACACGAAGGCGTCATGGTAGTGCCGCTTGGAGTTGTGGGAGATGCTGTGCCCATCGCGGTTGAGGAGCTGCACACCCCCTTCCATGGCTGCGGGTGGCTTTCCCTTCTCTCCAGCACTGACAAGGAGGGAAACCGAAGCATTACACAGGCAGGAAGAGCGCCACGCAATTCCCATTGTCCCAAAGTATGGTCATCACTGCTCAAAGGCTTTGCACAAGAACAGCTCCTATTTAACTAATCCCTGCCAGACATCACCCTGCTCATGAACCAGAAGTGGGGAGAAGACAGTGCCTGGAGAACAGAAGTGATACAAAGTGATGCTGAGACTTTTCTGTTCATTGCTTCCCAGCTGTGTCTGACCATCTTTGCATTGCCATCCTCCTTACCTGCCTTCAGAAGGGCACTGCTCTACAGCAGATACACTCACAGTGCTTTGCCTTGAAGTTGCACCAGCTCCTTATCTCCCTAACAAGGTGCACTTCCATGCAACAGCAGCAGAAGCATTGGTCTTAGAAGTCTCACCAAGGTATGCCAATCCTACATTGATCAAACAGCTTAAACAGACCACTAGAGACAGCAAACATGACAACCCTGTTTAGCCTGAACAAAAGAGAATCCCATATCCTAAAAGGCAAGAGTAATGTTATAGTCCACAGGTCTAAGTGATGCCTGTCCCCTTCCAACTGACTCTTCAGGTGCACTAGGCTGATGCAGGTCACTTTCTGCCCCTAAGATAACTGAAATGAGCCCCATAGAACCACTGCCCCCTCCCAGCATGGACGGTCTGAGGGCACAAGCCACATTTAAGGATAGAAGGAGGGATGGGGCCCTCACAACAGGTTTGGGATGTCCGTGTGCTAGTGTTTGGCACCAGGAGGTGGTGGTTTGGTTTGCAGCTCACTAACATTTCCATGTACTTTTACAATGTACTGCAATTCCTTTTGGTTGTGATCACTACAGCCCAGCAAACATCTCTTGCTGGGCATTCCCAAGTGGCCAGTTAGGGATCAGCAAACATACACTTTAACATCTTCATCCCCACTTCTCTCCATTGTCCTCTACCCAGCCATGTCCAACCCCAGCCTCAAGGCTGCACTAAACAGTCCTGCTCCTGGTCTGCACTACGGACAAAGCATCCTATATCTCCCTGGCAGCATCCCTGGCTGTCATTCAAGAGGTAACTTGGAACTTGGAGTAGTTTTGGTTTGGGACAGCCAGCAGAGGCCAGAGATGCTGATGGGACTCAATGCAGAACTATCACACGTACCTCTGAGCACGGAGTGGGACAGTCCTGCTCAACCTGGGACAGGGAGCAGGAACATAAACTCGATCAGCTCATATATAACAAAACGTGCCCAAAAAAGGCACGTTTTCTCTTTCCACGCTGTCTGTGCTGTTCTGAGAGGCGTTTGGCTGTCTCAGCACTGAAGGAAAGGTGGGAGAGAGAAAGGGATGACTGAGCAGCGGGAGGAAGAAGGGGGAGGGAGGAACAACAAGGAGCCCGCGTGCTGCGTGGTGCCTGCCTGCGCATCCCTGCAGCGAGAGAATCCCTCACAGCACCTCCACATCCCCAGCCATCCTGGGCCTAAAAATAGAGCCCCACCACGCTGTGCAGCCTCCTGCTCGGGTTTGAATAGCGATTGTGTCACGTACGAGAGCCTGGGGGAGGAAAGGAGATGAAAAAACATCTTTCCTGAGCAGGAGAGAAGCCTGCAATGCCCTCTGCTATCTGCATCATCAGGCGTGATTCCTCATGTCCCTGGCAGCAGCGAAGACTCAGGGGCACGCAACAAAGGCAGTGCCTGTTGATGCTTTCCAGTAACTAGTGGGATGCCACTGTGTCCTTCATAAGGAAGAATAGCCCATGAGTTAGCTGGTCTTCTCCTACACCCCTCAGAAAGCTGTAGCATACCCTCAGTGTGTTAATTCACACTGCTGGACGAGAGGTACCCACACAAAGGTGGTTTATCACTGTTAGCATCTCTAGCTAACCCTTTCCCAGATCTGGGTTAGTGGAAGAGAGCAGATGATGCTTTCTTGCCCTTATTCCCCTCCCTGGCTGCAAGCTGAGGGTTTTCTTGATCTGCTTGAGCTGGTTTATCTCTTACGTACACTGCTGAGGATGCTTCTCCCCATCCCTATGTAAGCCATGCCCCAGCCCTAACTGAGCACTCACATTCCCCTCCTGATAGTGAGGGATAGCAGTGCCCAGCTCCACAGCAGTTGGAGGATCAGGATGCAGGATGCGGTAGAGCAGGGAAAAGATGGGACAACGTCTCCTTGTGCTCCTGGAGACTTGTGAGGAAGGATTTGCTGCCCTGGCCTGGCTGGGGTGACACAAGACTTGGTCAGGGGAGACACACAGAGGGCACAGCAGACTGAAGGTTGCCGCAGCTGATGCACTGGCATCACAGTGATCATACTCATTTCCAAAGAGGGTCGGGAATGCTGGGCTGTCTTCCCAGCCCTGCCACTGAGTCATTGCACAACTCTGGGCAAGTACAAATGCAGAGCGACAAGGGTGACATTATCTTCCCCTGCAATGATTCCCACAGCCACGAGGTAGCGGACCAGCTATTGCTCACTCCCTCTCCACACACAGTCCCTGCTGTGCACCTCACAGCACTCTGAAGAGTTCTCCATCACCCACACTGATGCATAGCACCCTGAGCTACACCACCACAGTGTCACTTTGTCTTTGATGTGACTAAGCAAGGCTGCAAGGAGATGCCATGGGGCTATCAAGCATCCTTGCACCAGGTGACAGTGCACAGCCTAACCTGATCCACATGCAGCCTGAACCAGCCCTGCTTGATGGTTTATTGCTACAGCCACGCTACAGCCTCAGCAATCCCTTCCCGATGGGAAAATGTCACCCTCCTGAAGCACAGGGAATGCTGGCATGGAGCTTGCAGTGGGCACAGCCCCTTCATCCCACTTCCCTCTGCTCTGCAATCCCATCAGAGCTCTTTGGCTTTAATGGATCAGAATACAGTAAGTGGGGCAAAAAGGGACATCCCACTGCTGCTTGTGGTGCTCCCTGTGCCTGAACTCTCACCCTCACTGCCAGCACTCAATATTCTTTCTTTCCTTCTAAAACTTCATTCCCAGGAAGTGAAGGTCTATGAGCATCACTAAGACACAATTCATGGGGAACAGTGCCTGGACCACAAGAGACAGTGAAGCAGTGTCCAGAGCTGCAGTCAATACAAGCCCACTTTTGTGGAGCAGGCAGCACGTGTTGAGCATCAGCTGTAAAGGATGTGGGGCCTGACTTGTAATAACTCTTAGGTTATGACAACAAGAGGAAGGCGTTTGTTTGGCTGCGATGCGACAGAGCGTGGCAGTGCATAACAGCTCTGGTAATGAATGCAAACGATCCCTGCCCAAAGGGAGCTCTGTTCTCATTGCACAAAACACCAGCTTTTGCTGAGAAGCATAAACAGGGAACAGAGGATCCTCCAGGGAGAAGCTGAGCCTGCTCTTTCCCCAGGAAAGCTCTGGAGAATGGCTTTTTGTTGACAGCCTGCATGGAGGTTTTGTGTCTGGCAGGAGAGTGCAAAGACACATCCTGTGCAGCTGGTCTGGTGTTAGGGACAGGTCTGTGCTGTGGAGAAGTGATATTCTCTGCTCTAACACATGGAATTGACCGGGTTGGAAAAGACCTTCGAGATCATCAAGTTCAACCATTCCCCAGCACTGCCAAGGCCACCACTAATCCATGGCATTTAAAGCATGAGGTGCCCTAAGGCCTGACGTGAAATCACGCTTAAATCCATCACTTCCACGAGTGCCCTATCCTTATGTTGGTATCCCAGTACTTCTTTTCAGCTGCAAAGCCCTGGTTTGTGCACAGCACTGCATCTCCCATGGAAGTGCTGCCATTAGACCTTCAGGATAAGACATGAAGTCCTCTGTGGCACTCACCAGTCTCATGGCACTAACAGAGCAGAAAGCAGCACAGGTTAGGTCAATAAGGTGGCACCACATTGCTGGTTTCCCTATCAGGGAGTTATTTCCCTCCTTCCTTGGTGTTGGGGTACATCTTCCAAACACAAGTCCTGTTTTTCCCCCTGCAGACCTCTGGCTCTGTCCTTAGGCAGGAAGGGGCTGCTCCATTCTAAGCAGTGAAGCCAAAGCACTGAGCTCCACAACAGCACAGCACAACTCATCCTGGGCCAGAGGCACAGCATGAACCCTTGGGGAAGATGGAGCTTGACAGTGGAGTCACAGGCAGAAATCACTGCTTCCAAGTGCATCTCCATCTCCCCTACAACAGAAATCAGAACCCCTATATTCAACCCTCTAAGAGGGGTCACAAGCCATGAGCAGTAAGCAGCCTCCTGCAATTCAGCATCCCCCCAAAGAATGCAATACAAAATGCACATTAAAGCTCAGGGCAGCACCAGCCTGGAGAGGAAAGAAGCACAGGCAGCTTCTTTCCTTCTGGGAGCAGGGCTGGGAATGTTCTCCTGTGTTTTTGCAGGCTCTTCCCTCCCTGCAACAGTCAAGGGACACAAACAGCTGAGCTGGCACTAATAGCTGCTGTTGTGCTGCTGTAAAGAGCACTAATACAGTCCCAGCATCCAGAGATGCAGCTGAGCACACGCCAGCCTGCAGATTCCCACCTCTATTCCCTTGTGGAGTTAATTCAGCTGAGCCACCTCTTTTGTTAAGCCCTGTCCATCTCTAAAGAGCAGCTTTAAGCTGCCAGATGACTGGCAGTATTTTTGCATCAGTAATCCTCTTGCAGCAAGCATGTCTAGGACACCAGGGCTGTTTTCACAGGCTACAGCACATATACGCTACCTGCCCTTATACCTTCAACTTGGATAGCCCAAATTCTTGCTTCTTTCAAAGGGCTGGCACTGCTTCTTACAAAATGCATTGCATTCCTATCTTTCCTGCTCCTTTCCCACAATAAGAATGAAATAGGACTGGAAATCGTCCAGGCCCAGGGGTGAGATGCAAAGTAAGCACTAAATCAAGGCTGTTGCCCCCACCAGGACATGTCCCATTAGCATCACTGATACAGACAGAAAACTATCCCCTCAATATAACACTTTATGTTCAGTTCCTTCTCAGGCCCTGTAACACTTTCCCTGCATCCAGGGAATTCCAACAGCTCACATTCTTGTTAATAGAAGGTTAATTGTGTGTTCAGCTTAGAAGAGCCAACAACTGTGAGGCAGCAGAGGGAACTAATAGCTCAGGACCAGCAAAAGAACCAGATGCTCTGAGCTGCAGGTCCAGCCATCACTCCTGTGATGGCTGATTTACAGCTGCACCTACATAGAGGTCAGGACAACAAACAGTGATGGAAATGTGACAGGAGGAGCTGTCATTCCTGGTGAGGTGGCAGAACTGGGAAGCTGGCCGTTTCTGACAGCCAGATTGAGGACTCGGACACCTTGTGCCAGCTCCTGATGGACACAGAGGAGCACATGAGCGCAAGAACACAATGGGATGAGCTGCAAGGAGACATTAGCAGCACGTATTTCAGCCCCAAACACTTCTCTGCACCACCTCCTGCTGCCAGCACTGCCCTGACCACATCTGCCTTCTATTCCCCAAGCCCCCTGCTATGGATAGGAGGGCAACACACGCTGCTGCTGTCCATGGAATGGGCTCTGAGGGCACCACAGCAGTGCTGAGTCTGCAGGACTGCTCGGTTGGGTTTGGGTTGGCTTCTTTTAATGCATGAGGCATAACTGACACGCACTGAATCCTCCTGTCTAGACATCTGCAGAGAAGTGACAAGCTGCCAGAGAGGATGTGGAGCCTCGGCAAGGGGGTGGGGAGGACGGGATAAAGCTGCACACACTTGCCAGCTCCACGGCACAGAGAGACAGTGCTGGCTTCAGGCAAGAAGGGCACTGAGCACATTGACCTCACCAGAGGCTTTCAGCAGCTCCGTAGGTTGTCATCAGTGGGCTCTGGTGCACGCATAAGGCTGGAGGTCTGTTCTAATTAAAGCCTCTCTCCCCATCACTTCTGAGGAGCTGTGTTTGGGAACTCAGCTGCAAGTTGCTCTCAGTCACCCCAGCTCAAACTCACAAGGGCTTTAGATAGAAGAGGAGGGAGCATAAGGCAGAGCCTCAGTGCCTGCCCTGGGATATTCCCATACCTGGAAGAGACAATGGACATCCAGCCTGCTGGGTACACAGTCTTCTCCCTCTCTCATGCACACTTTGCAGCTCTTCCTGCAGACATCTTCAAAGGCTTTTGCCTTCAATTCATTGCAGGCAGGGGATTGCAGCAGCTCCGAGCAGGGATGCTTGAGGGATTTAGAAGCATCTCTGCTAACAATTGGGTCACTGAGTAATTGGTTGTAAGGGTCGGGATCTGAATAGGTTTAGAACTCCTGAATTCCCAGGTTAGGGAGAAACAAGGAATGGAAACCAATTCATGCCTTGAGGTGCTGCAGCATTGGGATTAGGCAGCGGCTCCCACAGGCCAGCACAAAGCACACCAAGGTATAAGTGAAAGGAGCCCTTTGCCAAGGAAATGTGGGTCATGTCCTAATTCCCCCTTCCCAGTGTCCCCCACAGACACAGGGGAGGTGCTACTGTTACATCCAGTGCTATTTTATAGCACAAGCAGTGCCAAACCTCTACATGTAAGCACCATGCAAGTCTCTCCGGGTAGCAGGGTGATAGTTAACAGCTTCAGCTGCACCACCCATCACCGTGGTACCCCTGACCTCTCTCCAGACATCTCTGTCCCCAGCTCCCCTTACTCAAATAGGTAACCAGACAAGCTGAGAGCACTCAGGCCACTGGAGGCAGCCCATAGAAGAGTACCTCAGTATTCCTGGTTCCTACACTTGCCCGGGAGTTCCTATCTGCAACATCCTTGGTCAGCAGCTATTCAGAGAGGAATTGTGCCCTTTACCTGTCCACTGTGCAAGGTGACAGTGGCAGTAGGTGGCAATGAGCCAGTTCAGAATGGTTGTTATCAGTCAGCAATGCCCTGACGTCAGATGAGAGCGAGGAGACTCAGGACTTGGCTTCTAAAGGGGAAGCTGTCTCCGTGACATGACACTAGGAAAGAAGGACAAGGCACTTGGGTCTGCTGGCTGCAAACAGTGAGCAGATCTTTTACTGCTGCCCTGGGATGCACTGAGTCTCCAAACCAGGTCACCAGTGATGCCATCACCTGCATCCCTTTCACAGAGACCTCATGGTCCACACCACTTACGAACAAAGCCTCCTGTCAGCCTCAGCCATAGAGTGGGTTGGCAGCATGGAGGTACCAGACCATGTAAGCAGAGAATCCCCTCGCATCATAGGCAGCAGCACAGGGCACATACGTGAACACTGGGCTATGAGGAGCATGTGATAATAATGGCCTTAAGTTTGCTGGTACACTGGGAATTGCAGCTGAAGGAGCTTGAATCCTTGTTCTTGACTCACATCCTTTATAGAAGGCAATATGGTTTGCAGCCAGCTCTAGCAGGTCAGGTGGAAAGGACAAAGATCCTCAAGAGGACCAAGCCCATCAAATCCAGCTTGTCTAAGGGTTTGGAAGCAAGGCTCCAGCACCTGAGAATACAGAAACCAGCACTGAGACTTGATCCTTTGAGCTGCTGAGCCTGAAATGCAGCTGACAGAAACTATGAGGGACCATCCTTGCTACCCAAGGTGCTAAGGAGCCACTCCATGTGGGTTCTGGACTGCCAAGCCAAGAGACAAGTGACTGTTATATCTGCCAGCTTCTGGCCCGCTCTGATTTAGATGCTGTTTGCTGTGATTCATGAATCAGTTCTCAGGGAGGAAACTCGGACCTTGATATCCATATTCCCAAAGAACCTTACTCACTACCACACTGAATAGTATTTCCATCAGATGCGCATGGGTCAGGAGAGAAACTTGGGATGCAGAGGGGAGAGATTCCACAGATGTTTGCTGGGCTGTAGTGATCATAACCAAAAGGCATTGTAGTACATTGCAAAACTACATTGAAGTGTTTCTGAGCTGCAAACCGAACCACCACCTCCTGGTGCCAAACACTAGAACATCCCAAAGCTATCCCTGAGGCCCCATCCTCCTCCTATCCTCCAATGTACCTTGAGTCCCATCCATACTGGAAAGGGGCAGTAGTTCTCTGAGGCTCATTTCAGGTGTCCCTGTCTTAGGGGCAACAAGTGACCTGCCTCAGCCTAGTGCTGTCAGGGACAAGTGCCCTAATATCCACATGTTGCTGAATCACTCCAGAACAAACCTCCCTCCTTGTGGTCTTCAGCAATGGAGAGTATCCCATGACAGCGCTGACGGGACAGCAGCCCTTAAAGTAAAAGGGGATCGGGCTTCCTTTACAGAGATCCCACCAAAGCAAGGCTGCTGCTCCTTCAGTTTCCTGGCTTGGCACAGAAGCCCGATGGGTCTGTGGCTGTGTCCTGACGCACAGGGACCACTGCGTTCCTTCCTTCCTGTGGGGAAGCCGAGGTCCCAGGGCCACATTCCTTGGAGAGGGAGCAAAACCCAACCAGTTGCCTGCCCACTGGGCCACCTCCATGAACCGGGATGCTCTAGCTCAAGGAGAGCCCTCTGCCCTAAGTCACTGCAGAGGCCAGATATCCCCCCTCCTGCTTGTCCCCCCAGGTTACCACATAACCTGAGGCAACGTTTCTCCCTGTGCCCTTCATCCCTCCACAGCCAACGGTACCAAACATCCCGTGCGCTTCCATCGAGCGCAGGCAAAGCCACACCGGCCAGAATGGATTTTCCCTGGGCCCCAGCATGTCGCTGCGGCTTATTCCCATACGGAAGGGATCACTCCACGACTTGGCAGAGGACAGGGAAGGAGAACACGCTTGGCACAGACGCGCTGCCGGGCTTGGCCACGGATTGATGCCGAGATACAGAGCGGCAGCGGATCGGAAACAGCACCGGTGGCTGCTCTGGTACCCGGTAGGCAAAGTTGTGCCTTGAGCATCCCTCCTCCGGGGGCATCCTCCTCTTTCTCCTGCCCCTGCCGGCCCCCCGCTATCCGCGCTGATCCCAGCGCTCCCGCCGGGTCCGGCCCTGCCGCTCCCTCCTCCTCCTCTCCCTCGCCATGCCCGGTGGTACTCACAGCTCCGGCTCAACGATGCCTCGGCCCGCGGGATGCTATTGCGGGGCACCGCTATTCCCGCACGGCTGCCGCCGGCCCCGCGGCGGGGAGACGGGGCAGGGAGACGAGGGGCGGGCAGGAACGCGGCTCCTCCTCGGGACAAGGCGGCCCTGCGGCTTCCTCCTTCACCCGGAATAACCCCCGCCGCGGAGCGGTGCGAGAGGAGAATCGAACCCGCGGCTCCCCGGCAGCGCGGGGGGACCCCGCAGCACCGGCCCCGCTGAGGCAGCCCGGTGGGGGGGCGTGGCCAGGCTGTGAAGGGGGCGTGGCCAGCCCGACCGCCCGGCCCGCTGCGGGGCGTGCTGGGAGCGGAAGCGGTCGGCCGCGTTGGAGTGAGGAGGGCGGCATGGCGGCTGGCGGCGGGAGGTGAGGGGTAGCGGGAGGGATGGGTTAGGCCCGCTGCGGGGCTATGGGGAGCTCCATGGGGAGCTCCGGCACCGGTGAGGCCCGTCAGCGGCTCCTCACCCCCGCGTTGCCCAGGCTAGGGCCGCCCTGAGCGGGCAGGCCCGCTGAGTCCTCCTTTTTCTCCTCAGGAGCTTGGCGGAGCTGAGCCTGGATGAGTTCCTCGCTGCCGGCTCCGAGTCGGAGCCTGACGGTGCTTGGGAGGAGGAGGAGGAAGCCAGGCCCGGGAAAGGGGCTGCGGCGGAGCGGCGGCTGAATGGGAAGGCGAGGCCGAAGGGGGAGGCGAGGCTGGCTCCGAGGTGAGGCGCGGTGCAGCCCTGCGCGTTCATCGGCTGCTCGGCTGGGTGCGCTTCTCGGTGTTACCTCATTTATAAGCAGGGAGTTCATGCTATCTACCATAGAATGGGCTGGTTCAGGGGCAAGGAAGGTTTAAAAGAGCAGTGACCATGGTGGGGTTGTGGGGTAGAAGATAGGTTTTCTGTTGTACCTCGGTCAGTTCAGTAACTGCAGTGAAGAAACACTAATGTGCTTTTAATCTTTCACACGGTATATTGGACTCGGGCAAAGCTTACTTTAGTTTTCCCCAGTTTGTGTGTATTTGCGCTAACCAAAGGACTTTGGGGTATCTGCAAGGTATAAAATCAAGAAGTAGTTCTTAAGCACTGGTAATCATTATTAGAAGCCAAAGCAATTCTTTAATGCTAGATTGGATTTTATGAAGCTTTCATTGTCAGGTTTCTCTGGCAGTACTTTTCAGTGTTCTTTATAAAGCCTATGAGAGTTATTCAGGGAAATTGAGAATTGATGTTTTGTTTTGGTGCCCTGTGATCCATATCTCAATATACTTGTTATCAATAGTTTAGTGTTGCATTAAAATAACCTTTCACATGTCCTCCAGAGCAGGGCTACAGAGCTGTGGCACAGCCCTAATCAGCACTCAGATGAGCCCCAGCTGTGCTTTAGTGCCCAGAAGTTGCTTGTTTCTCTTGACACAGCAGCAGAAGTGTGAGCAGTGAATAAATGCCTGTTAATTGTTATCCACCAGGAAGAAGGGAAAAGCATCTGAACACAAAGACCAGCTCTCCCGGCTGAAGGACAAAGATCCTGAATTTTACAAGTTCTTGGAGGAAAACGATCGCACGTTGCTGAATTTTGATGCCTCAGACAGCTCTGATGGGGAGGAGGAGAGGGTGCACGTACCACCTGATAAACTGGAGGTACTAGGCCCTATTTGGAGGCTGAAGTATATTTAGGCTTATAAGGGCACAGAGGGCTGGGGTGGAGCTTCCCCAATGATCATTTGCAAGTGTGCAGGCTTGTAATGAGAAATCAGCTGTGCAGGAGGAGTTTAATGATTGTTGAAGCAGAGCCTTAGTGTGTTTTCTCTCTGGGTTTTGCTTTCTGTCACCTTTCCCGATGAGGGTTTGTTTTTCCCCAAGTGATATGATTTCTCCTCCATGTTTTATGTTATTGCATGTTGTATTTATGTAGCAGAGCTCTAATTTCATTACTGCTTTACAGAAAGTGCTGATAACAGCATCAATAAACCCCACTGCTGCCTTCCTCTTCAGTAGCTACTCAGTAAAAGAGGTGCTGCCAGAAATGTGTGTAAGCCTTCTCCGTTTTGCTGTTAATCTCTCTAGGTAGCAAGTGATGAAGATGATGAAGATGATGAACAACAGGCAAAAGTCAAACGGAAAAGAGCTTCTTTTATCCCTGTGAGCTTGAAAATGGTTGAAGAATGGAAAAGAGCTGCGGAGGTGAGCAAGGAGTTCTCCTTTAAATGCTCTTCTATGTGTGTTGCTGCTTCTAAAAGACCAAACTCTATTTGTTCATCTTTCACAAAAACCTGTAGAGAAAATGTATGTCTTTATGTAGGTCTTACTCCTAGTGCTCTAGTTACCTCAGCATGACTTCTCTTTACAGTGTATCTTGGGCTGCAAAGTTAGAGTATGTGCACTCTGTCTGAGGGAGACTTGTGTGAAACTTGCGTTTCACAAAGGGGAAAAGCCTTAGAAGGGGTCAGAATGGTCAACTGGATTTTATATTCTCTTAGAAGCATTGTGCCTTTGGCAGTGCTAGGAACTCTTTTTAGTTACGTTTTTAGTGATGAAATGGCTTGTTGTTTCTGTCTAAGAGGGGGAAGCAAAGGTCAGATTGGATAGTTGCTTGCAGCTGGTTAATTGCTTCTTAACCACCACCCAGTTAAAACCCCTAAAGCCCATTTGAGCGCAGGTGGAGACCACTAGCGCTCATTAACTCTGCCTTTACACCCTGTTGGGTGCAGCCATTTTTGCAGTCTAATTTACAATGAATTCCCAGTACTCCATCCCAGTGAAGTGCTTCAGTGTTTCAGAGCACTGCTTACCTTTCTCCTCATCAGTCCTTTCCTTCTTTCCTCAGAGAAACCTAACACCAAAACTGTTCCATGCAATCACTCAAGCCTTTAAAGCAGCTGTAGCAACCACCAAAGGAGATGATGGTGGGGCTGATCCCAGCAAGTTTCAAGTCACTGATGCTGCGGGTGAGTTGGTCACCATACTACTACTGTGAGAGAGGGAAGTCATTTGGTAGGGAAGGTTTAGCTGTTGGAAGAGAGTGGGGATAAGTGCTGACAGGAGTTAACTTACCCTTTCTAGGCTTCATTTCACATAAGTAGCTTATCTTCCTGGTGGTGTCTGTGCAGTGGTATCTCCTCTGGTGTCCCAGAGTGTAAGTGTACCTCTTGGTGTGCATGCCTGGAGCAGCTGGGCTTGCAGACTGCAGAGGAAAGTACCACTCTTCATTCACTAGGCTGCTTAGAGTGAAGGTGAAGCTAGGTACCCTTTGTATGCTTGTAGTGCATGGGGATTTGAGCAAGTTTTGCTGCAGCTTGTTGCTGTTCCCTCGTAGAACTAATTCAAGACTATTTTGAGTCTCACCAAATAGCGTTCTGTAGTCACATGGCAGTTCAGCTGTATTATCAGGTTCACATTCCCCTAGCTGGGACTAAGTAGCTAAGTACTGCATGCCTAGATCTCCTCTTTAGGATTATCATGCCTGTAGAACAATAGAGATGCAACCTCCAGTCTTAGCTGCCTTTTACATAAGCTCCAGGTTTTGCAGACAGCCCTGGTTTAGACTCACATCAGCATGGCTGAGAGGGAAACATTTTTATTAGTGTCTTGGAGCTGCATATGCTGTAGCCCCACGTAGTTTTACCACTAAATTAGCAGGTACTTTCTCATTGTGTTTATCAGCTTGTTACTGTGTGCCATCTGGAACTGGCACTCTGGGGTGGGACTGCTTGTATCCGCCTGTTCTCCTTAATTTCTTGCCCAGCATAGGGCTTTTTATATCTCTTTCATTGCTTTTGTTAAATTCTCTTTCTTTAATACAAGATATTACATAGAATTCACATGTTGTCTGGTTTTGTGACTATTTGTTAACAAATGCCTTTAATTTCCATTATGTTGTGGGGGAGTTTGGTATTACAGACTCCTAATAATGGGTCAGGCTGCTTTTGTGTTTGGTGCTGTTCAGTCAGAGGGCAAAAAGATGGCTCCTGTGCCCGAAAGCTATCCAGTTGTAATGCTGTTGTTTAGCTAAAGTCTAGGGTAAGACAAACTGCTCTTCTGTGGAAGCCTGAGGAAATTGAGTAGTTCTGCTTTGGGAATTACAAGCTTCAGTTCCTTCAGGAGCTCTTTTCAGATTGGGAATATATGGAAAATCATTTACAAATGCTTTACTGTCTTCTTTTAACCAGTGTTCAATGCCCTTGTGTCCTTCTGTATCCGGGACCTCTTCCATTACCTGCAGAAGCTGCTTTTTCCAAAACCCCCAAAGAATAAGCACAAGTAAGTCTGAGATGTGAGAACCGCAGATGGGATAAAGTTGGTTGAGGCTTTTGAGAACTGCACCGTAGCTGGAAAAGCTGCTGTATTAAGTCTTCCCTCATCCCCTGGAGGGAATGTTGAGCTAAACTTTAGATTCCTTGTTGACAATGGTGCCTAGTCTGAGAAGTGAATCCCAGTTCTTTGTGCAAATATCAGTCTGGTTTCTTGCCCAAGCATGACTAGTACAGACTGAGAATTTTGGGGTGGCCTTGGGCACTACTTCAGGAGTTACAGCAAATGTCTAACAACTAGTTTGATCCCAAAATAGACTTGCTTGCTACAAGCCAGCTTGTTCTGTTCTCAGGCAGTGGCTACAGAATGCCTGACTAGAAGGTAGCATCAGTGTGATGCAGGTTTGCACCAGGCTTTCTGGTGTCACAGCTCCCTGTATCACACTTCCAGAGATGCTGGGAAGCTCTGAAATGAGTTTTCTCCTGCTTCAGGCAATTTTCACAGGTTAGAAGTACTTCTGTTCACCCATGGCAGTTGTTACTCCTTTAACTTCTTGCTTTGCAAGCAGTTGTTCTTGTTCACTGGCAATATAGAGGATTGAACTCCCTTTCTGATGCTGACATCTAATTTATTTGAGGTTCTTTTAAACCTAAACCCAACTCTTGCTCCTTTCCAGGCTGATCCTCCCTTCCACCAGCCCACTTTGGAGCAAGCTGCGACTGGATGTAAAAGTGTACCTTGGCTGTAGCATACAAGTAAGAAACTTCAGCATGATGGTGTTACTGGGGTCAGTCTGTGCATCACTGGGCTTCTGTTCAGGATGTTTTGGAATGAGGCAGATGGGCTTTTAGCAGTAAACAACACTTGGAGGGAATCGCTTTTCCCTTTGGAAAGACAGTTAATCTAATTTGAGGGTAATTTTCTGGTTATCACAATACTGGGAACCTTGAGTATTGGTTTCTGTGCTTTCTTGTGTAGTAGAGAATAAAGATGACTGACTGAGACTGCTGTGAGCAGAAGCAATCTCAGTGAGTTTAAAAGCCTTGGACATCTGAGAATCGTGTCTGTCCAATTCACTGTCTTGTTTTGGAAGTATTTGGTCTAAAGATGTGGAGGACCATAGCGTGGTTGGGTCAAAATAAGCAGCCTGTAAAGTAGGGTTGGATTAATATTCTAGTGCTTTCCTGTCTCAATTTGTCTGAAAAATAGTGGGTTTGGAAGTAGGTTGCAGTGTTGTGCTCCTGTATTGTGCATCTTCAGTTCAATTTTTGGCATTATGATCTTGCCACTTGTAATGTGAAGAATGTAATGTTAATAACCTCACATATGACATTTCCAAGTATGATTATGTTCCATCCCACTAGGATACTCATCCATCTCAAGTTGCTCATGTGGTTCAGAGACAATGGATGGATTAGTTCTGAAGGAAATTTCCACCCCCAGTTAGTTTTTTTGATTCATCATAATCCTCAAATTGGGAATATCAAAACCGCAGTAATGTTTGAAATACTTATTGTTCAGAAGCTGAAGGAAGGGCATATAAGAAGAACACGCTGATGTCTTAGCTGTAAGCTGGCAGAATGACTTAGCAGAAAGAACATTTTGTGGTGCCTCTTGCCAGCAGCAGGAGATTGCAGTAGAAGAAGAAAAGCTGGCAATGCAGACCTGGTGAAGTATCCCTGGTCCTGTGCTTGCTTCCAAATCCCCTTTGTTCCCAGGCTTCACTACAGTGTTCTAGCACAATATCTTCTTTCCTTTTAGTATGTGAGGGACTTTGCAAAGGAGACTTGCTCAGTCCAGAATCCTTGCAGTGTGAGGAGGAGAACAAGGAGGAAGGTTTAAAGTAGAAGAAATGCCTCTGCTTCCAGCAACTGGGATTGGAGGCAGAAGGGAGTGCTGCGTCAGGCATGATCTCTTTTCAATTGAAGTGACTTTGAGTCACTTCATCTTCACATTAAAACTGCAAACATTTCTGGGTTTGGCTCCAGGTCAGCTGAAACAATATAAAGATACTGATTCATAATAGCTTGTCTGACCTTTTCCTTGAGCTAGAGTTAGCCTCTTGATACCAAAAAGTATTCCAGTGTCCCATGAAAGAAATCCTGGTGAAATCCAGTAAGTTCTCAAGTGCAGATGGCCTGTTTCCAAGCCTTGTTTAAGCTGAGGGTGTCTTCATTGTGCTTTGACTGTAGCAAGACAGCACTGGTGTCCTGCCATCTGTAAGTTGTCTTAAACTGCTTTTTTGCAGTGTACACAGGTGAGGTTTTATGTGATGAGCTAAGGTGCCATTAACCGTCCGAGTCCAGTAGCCTGAACTCAGATTTGCCAGGATTGTGTACTTTCAGGGGTGTTATTTAACCCACCACATGTATCCTCCTTTCCTGATGCAGCTTTTGTGGGTTTGCTTGAGCTTCTTCCTATAGAAGGCCGGTATTCCAGGCATTTATTAACAGAAATACTTGGAAACAGCTTATTGGTGAAAGAAGAGGTGATAGGGACTATGCACTAAATGGAATTGTGTTTTCTTTTCCCTCAATAGCTCCTGTCATGTTTAACAGAAGCCTCAGTTGGTGCAGCAGTCCTTCAGCATGTCAATTCCATAGTGCCTTACTTTTTATCCTTTCCAAAGCAGTGCCGTGCACTTCTCAAGGTAAGGTGATGTCCTCTGTGTCATTTGGATCCAGGTTACTTCCTTAACGGCTTCTGATGAGCCTCCTGTGGGATTTGGGCTGTATCCCATGACACCTCAGTTGTTTGTACTCCTCTTCCCTTGCTTTTCTTTTGGTTCTGGAAAGGATTCCTGCTTCTTCTGTGTCACCTTTTCTAAGTGTCATGAAGTGCTGTCACACTGAGAGTGGGCATGTAGCTCTGTGTGTAGCTACTACTAATCCCTATACCAGGTGACACGGAGGTGTTCAGGGGAAGCTGTCTGCTTCCTCAGTGCAGATGGAGTAATTGCTGCCTGTGTGCTGAGTGTGTGTGTACGTCTGTGATACTATTTCCCTCTCCAGAGCTGGGGGTGGAATATATTTGCAGCAACTTAGTCACAACTGCTGAGCACTTAAGAAAAACAAAGGGGGTGTGGAAGAGGGCAACAGGGTGGCATTTAAATGGAAAGCTTCAACACAGCATTTAAATGAGGCTGGGAACCCTTTGATGATAAAGATGACTGCTATACAGTGATGGAAGGCTGGTACCCCTCATATCTGGAGGTGTAGCAGTCTGCTTACTGCTACAATAGGGAGTTAAGAGTAGACTTTTTCAGCCCTGTGATTGGAATCTTTCTGATTTCCTGTAGAGTTCATTACTATAGATAACTAGTTTGAGGCACCAGCCATTACTGTGGTCCTGCTGTGGCAGATACTTCCTGACAGGGCCTGGCACATCCAAGTCAATCTGTGCTCTGAACACGTAAATGCAGGCAGGCCTGGGAAGAGCGAAGTCTAATCACTTGCTTCTCAAGAAGTTGAGAGGAGAGACCAATATGCAATTGCTTTATGCAATGTAGAGATGTGTAAAACTGATCAATGAGTGTACGTGTCAGTGGTGGGCTGTCTGTTGGCCCAGACCTCTGCATAAACTAACTTACCCCTCTGCAGCTGGCGTGGGTGTTCTTATGCTGCACTGGGTGCTCATCATCATGCCTGTACCAGTGACTAAGGGTACGGCTCATCAGCAGTGCTGCCTTACGCAGGTCCTGTCTCTGGCTCCTATCCCTGTTATTCTGTTGCTTGAATTAATACAGTGAATGCCTAGGAAACTGGAATTAAGTCAGAACTATCACGAGGAGATTTATCTTGGGAATTGCAACCTATTTGCCTTGAGGAGAAAAGCATTGATAAATTCAAGACTCAAACCCTGGTGTTCCCTCTCCAGAGACAAATACATTTTTAATAGCATTCTTTGAGGAACTGGAATTTGGTGCTCATGGTAACTGTAGTTGTATTCTGCAGAATGCAGTGTAAGACCTCAAAATCACTCTTTTAGTTGTGCTGGAAGATGTATTGGCCAAATGTGTGATGCAGTGTGGTGTTGCTGTCTTGGGGATGGTGAGGAAGATTTGCAAAGCCCAGGAGATCATCACATGCACAGGCTGGTGGTGCCTGTGCTCAGCAGCTCAACTGTGTATTTAGGCCCCTGAATAAGAGTGCATTTATTTTTGACGTGCTAGTTCTGGACAGTTTCCTTTATTACTTATGGCAATATCAGCCTTACCTTTTGTGTGGTCTCACAGCTAGAGTGTGAGGACAGAATGGCTGCCAGTGCTGTGGCTGATGCTGTGACAATACAGCCTGCCATCTTTGTGTCATTTTCCTCCTCAGTTGCTTTTATGGTGTGAAGGAGGGAAGCTCAGGCCTGTCTGTAACCAGGAAGGGGCTCTTTCTCACTTCACTTACCTGAGTCTTTTTATGTTCTGTTCCAGCAATCAATTACTTTGTGGAGCACAGGGGAGGAAACAGTGAGAGTCTTGGCCTTCCTTGTGCTGAACAAGATCTGCCGCTACAAGAAAGAGCTGTACCTGAGTCCCTTGCTCAAGGTAAGGCTGGTACTTTCTGTACTCTGCAGCTTTTCTTTCATATTGCATGCGATGGCCTTAGAGCAGCCTATTGGGTAGGGCAGGTGCTGGGGATGATGCTGGCTATCTCCAGAAAATCAGACAGGGAAGAACAGAGTGATATCCTGCTTCCTACTACTGTCCTTCTTGCTGGAGGCATTCAGAGTCATAGCAGGGAAGGCTGCTGGTACTCATCTATCTACTGGATAAGTACTCATCTTCAGACTTGAGGGCTTTCCTCAACTGCTCACACATTACTTGGTGCTACTGAGCTGCTCTGATCTTTCAGCTTATAGCTGAGGTTGCCAAGTGTAGTTTGCTTAGATACGACTGTTACAAAAAGGACTGTGACCAGCCTTGCACATGTACGGCTCAAAGCCATCCTACAGTTCTCCTTGCAGAGAAACAATGGTATGGGCAGCTCCAAACTCTGCTAAACAGACTCTTATTTTCCCTGAAGAAACAGCAGGCTGGATTATTATTTCTCCATATTCCTTTGAAGTAACTTGTTAAAGTACAACTTGAAGTGACTTGAAGTACACTTCACCCCTGGTTTGGACATATCTGGGTGGGATATACTAGTGAAGGAATGGTTTTGTTTTGTTTTACATGGTTGTAATTTTGTCCTCTTTTCTGCACAGCAAATGTACATTGCCTTTGTGAAGAATTCCAGATTCACCTCTCCTAATGTCCTGCCCATGATCAACTTCATGCAGCGCACACTGACAGAGATGTATGCCCTGGACACACACACCTCTTACCAACATGCCTTCATTTATATCCGTCAGCTTGCCATTCATCTGCGCAGTGCAATGACCATAAAGAAGAAGGTGGGTACACATCAGTGTGGAAGGAATGTATCCCCCTATGCTAGGGACCGGGAGCTTCAGAGATCACCCTGTAGTCTGTTATTTCAGCAAGGATGGAGAGAAAAGGTACCTGCAGGGTGGGAGTCACTTTTCCCTCCCTAGTTTATAAGAGCTTGTGGTGCACTTCCCACCTTCTGCCTTGGGCACTCTTTTTCCACTCTGAAGCTGCTGTTTACAGCCTGTGTCACAAAACCTCAAGGTAAAGAAGATTAGGAACTACCCTGGTGTGTGCATCTTTGCAATGAAGTCCATACTATTTAAAGAACTTAATTGAGCAAAGCAGCTCAGACCTTTTGGGAGCAGCCCTGATTTCAGCCACCTCCAGTCTGACCTTGGAAATCTGAGTGGGATTGCTAATCCTGGCTTTATTCATGTTTAGCAAAACAGACCCCTATGGATTAATTGTTCAGCTGCTCCCAAATATGGCAGGATTGGTGACCACTTAAATCTCCTGGCTATTCAGACATGGGGATAAATGAGCAGAGATAAATGAAATCTGGGCTGCATATGCCCTAATTGGATTGCATTGGCTTCTTACACCCTCAATTCTGGCCCAGACAAGAACTAAATCCAGTGGATTTCACAGCTGGGGTGGGTTGTAGGAACTTGAAATGACAACTGCACAAATCCCAGCAATAAGACAATTTAAACTGAGCAGTAGGTGGCTGTGGGGGGTGATTACGAGAGCAGATTGTACCTTTGTCCTATGCAGGAGAAGCTGAGAACAGAGCTGCTTAGTACCTAAGGTACTGTAGTACCTTAGTGACCTCTCTACCATTTCCAGCTGCAGCTGCTACATAACCAGAGGAGTTTGAGTGCAGAGATGGGGAATACAGATTAATCCAGATGAATTTCTTTCTAGCTGGAACCTGTACTCTGGCATTACACACCTTTTCTCTCCCCTCTCTGGTCTGCAGAGGCCAGAAGACAATTTACAGGGGTGCTTGAGGTTCCGGCCTTCCTACCTGTGGGAGACCAGGGACTGTGGGTAAATGGAACAGTTGAAGTTTTCCTAATGCGTGGCTGCATCCCATCAGCTGCTGTGAGCTGGGTTATTAAATAACTCTTCTCAAATGGGCCATTCTTGTAAAGAAAAGCAGGGTGTGTGTTGCTCATTACTTCCTTCAGGGCACTAACTAGAGCCAAATCATAATGCTGCCAGTGCAGCATCTGAACTTGCTGGTGGATGGTGGCTCAGCCCTTAGCATCAGAGACAGCTAAAATGTTAGTTATTCCTCTCTAAACAGTACCCAGTGTCCTCTTGGAGAGTGCTGGATAGAATGAGACTGCAGAGAAACCAGTGAGCTCCTCTCCAATGCCACATCTTCAAGTTTGTGCCTGTGTTCTTCCCTTTCCTGCAGGAGAACTTCCAGTCTGTGTATAACTGGCAGTATATCCATTGCCTGTACTTCTGGTGCCGGGTTCTCAGCACGATCTACCCCAGTGAGGTCATGGAGCCATTGATCTACCCTTTGACACAGGTCATCATTGGCTGCATAAAGTAAGTAGGAGTTTTATCTTCTGGCTACAGTTCTCTCTCTGGCTTGAGGTAGCAGAGCAGTTATTAAGGAGTGTTACTGTTGCATGGTTTGGATTTAACCTTGCATTGTAAGGAATTGAGAGCTGCTTCTGAAGTGTTCCAGGTGAAGATGTGTTGTGAACATCTATATGTTTAAGTGGCGAGAAAGTTGTGGTGTAGGTTACTCTTTCCTAGGCTAAATTCTGTGTATATAGAAGTTGCACAGCCGGGACAGATTATTCTTCCAGTTGTACACAGTGATAAAGAGCATGTTCTGACTTGCCTCAGAACCCAACAGTGGCAAAGAACAGAATCAAGTGCTCATCTCTAACTCTGTAAATACAGTTGGAAGATGCATGGGGTTTTTTTGTGCCTATTAGAATTCGAAGAACAAGGACAAGTTCATTGTTTTTAATGTCTCTGCTGAGAATTTGTCTGTTTTCCCATCAGTTTATGTATAAATTCATATGCTTTGAAATGGCATTGAGGGAATTTCTGCATCTCTGGTGATCTCTGAAATCCTGTTAGCTCTGTTAACCAGATTCTCAGCTTTAAAACACCACCCCCAGCCTTGAAAACCTCCCAAGTGGTGATGAGGATAAGCAGATTTAAACGATCTTTAGAGTATGCTTATATCCCTCTTCTCATCCTCCATGTGCCCAGGCTGCTTCCCACTGCTCTTGTAGAGCTTTAGTTGTCTTGCAAACAAACCTAGGCAGTTTTCTAC
This sequence comes from Psittacus erithacus, assembly GCA_009867235.2. Taxonomy (NCBI): domain Eukaryota; kingdom Metazoa; phylum Chordata; class Aves; order Psittaciformes; family Psittacidae; genus Psittacus; species Psittacus erithacus. The sequence continues at coordinate 57,717 of WYDI02024952.1, read as the reverse complement.
CTGGCCAGGCAGATAAATCAGCTATGTGGGGCCAAGGGAAGGTGAACTGGGTTAGTCTTCGCAAGTAGAATTGTTTAGCATCTGTGATGGGCAGGGCCAAAGGACAGTTACTGTCTGATGAGGCTTTAAAGATCTGGGAACCCAACAGATGGGTTCTAGGATTGGGAAAATAGAAATAGATGCCACCCTGGCTTCCTTACTGAGCAAAGCCAGTATCCAGGATATAAAAAGGGAGGCTCCTTCCTGCCCATAGGCAACTCTTCTTAGTGCTGTCCGAATTGAAACTAGCAAGAGTATCTCTGCGCCCCATTCCCTGATGTGGATAGGTCTGTAGCAACTGAGTGGGATGGAAGAGCTTGGGTTGTTCCTGTTTGAGGGGAGAGGATACAATAATCTAGCCTGCAGGTCAAGGTATTTCCTCTTCATGGGCCCCTTTGTCTTTCTGGAAGGTCCATTTAGGGGGATGCATCTGCTTGAGGGCTGCTTTGTATCTGGCTGCTGCCAGCAGGTTTCCTAGTGGAGATGGCTTCAATGACCCCTCCCTTTGTGTCTCTGGGCTGCTGAGCTTTGAGGATGCTGTGTAACATCTGGAATAGCTTCTTTCACATCTGTTCCTGATGTGCAGTGCTCTGGGGTACGTCCCAAGGGTGATAGTGCTGGGAGACTCCCCTTCCCCAGTGCCTGTTGTACCGGGAGGTGGCGCCTGGCTCCAGCACAAGGGCTGAGCAGGGTGTCTGTCTGTCCATGGGCCTGATCAGCTCCTGGCCTCTTATGGGAGTAGAATGGGGTGAAACCACCATCCATCATCGGCTTTTTGCTCTAGGCATGGACCAGGGCAGAACTTGAGAAGTGATTTAAGAAGTTAACTAATAGAAGGCTGCCTGCTAAAATCAGCACTAGCTCCCTCATTTTCCTGCTGCTTCTTGCTTCCAGCATCTAAAATGCATTTAAACTACTTTCAATAATACATACTTCTAAGATAGACCCCATATGTGCCTGGAAGTTACCTGTGCTCAGGATGTGCTCCAGGGACGTTGGACAACTGGGCAAAGAAGTGCTGGAATTGATGGTTTCTGACTTTTGGGATGCTGGGAAGGGCCTCATTGCTGAGTTTGCTCATGGAATTGCCATGAAGTAAGGAGTGATGCTGTTTTCAAACAGCTGAAGGGTTGCAGTTAGTTTGACCCATGGGGGGGGTGGTGTAGCTATTGCAGAAATCACAGAACATGGGTATTTCCCCTTCCTTGCTTTGCTTTGTGCTTTTCTGTCTCCATACTCCATAAGTCCCTCCTTTAGATCTATGTGCTTGCATTTGAGTTGGTAGTTGGGGTTTTTTTGCAGCAGAGCTGTCATAGAAGCTCCTGTTCTGATATCCCTTTCCCCCTCATCCTATAAAGTGGTTTTCTGACCATGTCTGTGTGGGTTTCTACCTTGCTCCCAGTCTGTGGTATAGAAATGGAAGTTCCTTCCTGGCTTATAGTTAAAGGAGGATTTTTGGTGCATGTTAAGGTTTAGTTTCCAGCCTCTCAGCACATACAGGGCAGGGCACAGCCTCCATGGAGAAGCAAACACAACCTTGGTGTCCCTGAGCAGCTTCCCTTGGTGACATGGCCTGGTGGGGGGGAGGCTGATGTTGAAAGGAGCTTCCTCTGTGCTCTCTAGCCAGAGGAAGGCTGTGGTCACCCAGAAGTATACCAGGGGGAGCTGGAGCAAGTAAATAGAAGCATGGAGAAGCCTTTAGGCTGTTTTCTGCACCACGACCCATGTCCTGGGAGACATACAGCAGGCATTCCAAGAGGCAGTGATGGTAAGGCATTAGAAAGAGCTCTCTACTGAGATGAGATATGAGTCAGTTTGAGCCTGCACTGTGGAGTGAATGGGGAGCTGGACCTTCCTCAGCAGAGCTGGGACCCAGCTGTGCTTTGTATTCTCTGTGCATCCAGCTATTGGGAAGTGGGGCAGATTGTTGCATCCCTGCGCACACTAAAATTAATGGTCTTGGTTTACAGTAAATCCATACTCTTAACAGGTTTATTCCTCGATCAATTAATTCCTGGGAATGGCTTTCGTCATCTCCACTGCTGTCAGAGCAGGGGTGCAAAGCAGATTTATTCTTATAATGGATCCAGTGATAATTATTTCACTATTTGGAGTTGGGGAGATGTAGGTGATTTATGGTGCCTGCTCAAGCATCTTCTCTTTGCCCTCCTGGCTGGCTCTGCAGGCTTTTTGGAGAGAGGTTCATTGATCAAACTTGAGCCTCTTGTCTTGGAACTGTGGGCTTTGGGTTGTTTGGAATAGTCCTGGTTAATGCTGGAGCCATCCATGTTTTCAAGTACAGGTCATTCAGAGTGAGAGGTTTCCAAAGGGGTACAAGAATGAGGTCTGTGTCCTCTGCTGTTGGCTGATGTGGTGCTGGGGGAGCTTACCCTTCTCAGGCCCAACCTTGCAAATGGAGTTGGCTCTACTTCTGTCAATACCTGAGTGCATAAGCATTTGAAGTGGGGGTCAAAGGAAGTCTGGCCTTTTCCCCTCTGTGCTCATTACTGGCTGTTCAAATGTAATCTTGCTGCTGTGAAGGAGATGGGAATAGCTCTGGATTGGAGAGCTGAAGAGATGTGGCTGTGAGAGGTCACTCTCTTTCTGTCCTTTCTGATATGCTGGTCTTGCTAGTCCAGCTCCTGCCTCAGCAACATTCCACACTAAGGGGAATGTTCAAGTCACAGCATGAACACTGGGTACACAGAGGGTACACAGCCTGAAATGAGGAGCATATTCCTTCTTGTAGTCCTTCTGGTATGCTGGGGGAGCCCTTTTCTTGGTTAAACTTGCTGCTTTAGATTGCCATTTTACTGCTGGTTCCTACCACTTTTATTGCCTACCAACCTGTGCTGGGAACATGAGAGCTGCAAGTGTTGAACAGCGTCAGTGATAAACTTCATCTGCAAAGCTCTTGTAGCACTTTCTCCCAGCAGAAGCTGGAAACTTAGTGCTGTGGTTGCAGGAATGTGTGTTAGTGTTATAGCTTTAATGTGTGAATCCTATTTCTAACTGTGGTATAGCTTCAGCAGCTCAGATTGCTGTGCAATACTAAAGCTGTCTGTCTTCTGTAGAGTAAGGAAAGCTCTGAAGTGTCATTGAAGGCTGCAGGTATAAACTTGGCCTAATATCTATCTCTTTCCCTTTAGGCTGGTACCAACATCTCGGTTCTACCCCCTGCGCATGCACTGCATCCGTGCACTTACCCTGTTGTCTGAGAACACCAGGACCTTCATCCCAGTGTTGCCGTTTATCCTGGAGGTTAGTTGCTTCCTGCCGTCCTAATAACAGCTGGTACCTGATCAACATACTCATTGTACCCACCAACAGCTCCCAAGGTTGCCCAAGTTGCTCAGTTCCCTTTCAAACAGCATCAGACAAGGATATATTGTTTGGTTAGCAAATAGAATTAAGCCTTTATTGGCCTGTGAGCAGAGAGTATCTAAGATCAGGTGGGTCCGAAAATGCATTCTAAGGTGGTTTAATGCAGCTGGGGTAGGCAATGGATTTGCCAAAGAGGTTCAGAGGCTCAAATAGTTGCAGTAAATCCCCAGTTACTTACTTGATGCTGCTGGTGTGTTCATATCTTAGCAAGAATGGTTTCTACCTGCAGACAAAGAGAAAGGAAAGGAATCCACAAGGGTCTTTGCAGCTTTGCTGCCATGAGAAGGTGGTGCAGAATGGTGCAGCCAACTTTCACTGAAGAGGCCTGAACAAGGCAGGGTGAGGGATGCAGAAGCCCCAGTAGGTTGGCATGAGGCTGGACACTGAAGAGGAGGAGGGAGACCTCTATGATAAATGACCTGAGTCAGCCAAACTCATTCCTAATCAAGTTCTGTTGAAGAAAAAGGCTTTTGTGGTTTCGTGTTGTTGTAAATGTCCTTTGCAAACCACATCCTCTGAGCCTGTGGAAGGCAGTGGTGTTTATAAATCTCCTGCTCTCCTGCCTCCTCTGCTGCTTCTTGGCCATGCTCTGTGTAGCTTTGCCATTCGCCTGCTTGCTTCCTCTCTATCATGCATGTTTGACATCCTGTCAGCCAGATTTAGTGATAGCAGCATCTCCCCTCTGGGGCAGTGGAGCTTGGGGTGAGGATGCTTTTTGCTCTTTAGTGCTCTGAGAGATAAAACCTTTTTCCCCTCGGGGCTTTCCTCTTGCTCTTTGCCTTCTGGCCTCAACACCTCTGCTCTAATCTGCATGTCAGGCCCCAGCCAGACGTTACCACAGTGCACACTGAGCTTCCGCCTGGCTTCCACATCCTGACCACAACCAATCCTGCTGTGTGAGGCACTGCTCAGTTTAGCTTGTCCAGGTGCTGGTGAGAAGGGAGAGATGGGGGCAGGGTAAATATGTGCATGTGTGTTGCTTTCATGCTCTTTCAAGTTGCTTTATCAGTTATTTTGCTTCAGTTTCTATAACCTAAGAGGAATGGGGTGATGTTAAACTCAAACCTCCCTGCCACTGTCAGCCTTTCCCTTCTTCTTGCCCATCTCCTGCAAGGGATCTCTCTAACATTCTGTGGAGTTACCAAGAACATTCAGGGCTATTCCCTTTGTACTTTCATCTCTTCCCAGTTCTTTCATCTCTGTTGCAATGGTATCTGAGCTCTCACAACCCTTAGTGTGTCTCCATAAGCTGTCTCCAGGCAGATGTATTCGAGCTGCATGGATGAGGTGGTGTGAAGCTTTAACACACAAAGGTGAAGTGACCTTCCCAAAGTCCCAAGATGGCTGTGGTGATGCTGGAAGGAGAATCTGCATCCTGATGCCAGCTGCAGAGCTTTAACTATGAGCCTGTTTCTACCAGCTTACAAATTCAGCAGTGACTTAGTCAATGGACATTTGTCCTATGCCACACCATATCATGAAAAAAAATCCATTTAAAGCCCATTATCCAAACCATTATGAGATTCAAGGATCTGATCAGTGTTTTTGATTCTAAGCAGAAGTAAACTTGAGGAACCTGATGGGGTTCTGGGGAGCAGAATGAAACCTTCCCAGCATAACTGATGCTCTATTTGATAGGAAGGAGGAAAGGCTGCTCTATCACTGTTGCAGTTGAATCCAAGTGCAGTAAAAGAATAGCTGTTGAGTTTGTGACCCTCTATTTTGTACCCTTTTTAGAGAGGGCTTTACATGGCCTTAAAGTGTAGAGTCTGGTTGCAAGAAGTGACTGTGTTTCCCTTCCCCCTCCCCATTCAAGCAAACCCAAGCCTTGCTGCCTCTTTTCTCAGCCCTGTCGCTGCTGTGCTTTCCAGAGACAGCAAATTGAATGTCTGTACAATTCCCATAGGCACAGGAATTCCCCAAGCCCCTGCCAATAGCAATGAGAGCTGCCTGCCTGATGCATCTTGACAAGGGCTGATGCTCCCCAGTGTGGCCATCCAGGGCTGTCTCCCCTCTGACTCTGCTTTCCAGGATGGAGCAGAAACAGCTAAAATTACATCTTAGGAGGAGGTGGCTTGGGAGAGGGTGTGAAGCAGGTTTTATTCTTGCACTGTTAATACCCTTGAAGAGCCTGTGAGGTCCCAGCTCTGCTTTTCCCCATCACTTCAATTACTGTGTGACAGGCACTAGTTTCTGCAGCAGGAAGATTGGTGGCTCATCTGCTGGAAGGTGGATAAGGTGGAAATCTTCCCCCAGGCACATTTCACATGCCAATTTAAAGCTGGCTTCCCTGAGGAGGGATGGGGAGGGCAGGTTAACCCTGATGTGCTTAGGGAGACAGGAGTGTTATACTTTGACACTTGCATGGCTTGGGTCATGCAGCTTGCTCCAGAGTCCTCAGGGGCTTGGAGTGCAGCATCCAGTAGGTTGTGTCAGAGGAGCTGGCGTGAAGGTTGTACTTGGAGAACTGATAATGCTGGAGCTTGTCCATTTAGCACCAATCTGAAATGAGTTTTCTGCAAGACATGGGCTCTTTGCCTCCTTTAAAGGAAGGCAAAACTGGAAGTTCAGACAGAGCAAGCTCAGCCACTGCACCAGCTGAAGATGGATCTTTTCTCTCATTGTCCCTCCACCATTACTTTGCAGCTCCTAAATTCTGGATTACAGCCCTGCAGGTACCAGGGATTGTTTGGGTGAAATCATGCCTGACCAAGCTAATAGACTTCAGTGAAGAGATGATGGGCTCAGAGGATGAGGGGAGAGCAGTGGATGTTGTTTATCTCCTCTTTATCAAGGCTTTGGGTACCATCTCCCATAGCTTCCTCACAGACAAGCTGATGAATTGCAGGCTAGATAAGCAGGCTCTAAGGTGTATTGACAGCCAGCTGATCTTCCAAGGCTTATGCTGTAATCAGGGGCATGAAATCTAGCTAGAGGCTAGTGATGTACACTGGAAATGGATACTGGGGCTTGATAGGGGTTATCATATTCACTGATGGTTCAAATGATGGGGCAGGGTGGCACCATCAGCAGCCTTGCACATGACATGAAGCTGAGAGGAGGCTGTGTCAGAGCTTTGCCAGCAGTTTGATTGTGGTCTTTCCCCTCTGCTGAGCCATTAGTGAGCCCACAGCTGGAGTGCTGTGTCCAGTTCAAGGGGTGAGAAACATGAACATATGTGAGTGAGTCTAATAAAGAGCCACAGAGATAAAGGGAATTGAGCATCCTTTTGTGTGAGGAAAGGCTGCAAGGGTTGGGACTGTTCAGCCTCAAGAAGATGAAGATCAGGGATGATCTTATTAATATGTATAAACCACATGAAAACAGAGTGTATGGAAGATGGAGCCAGGCCCCCTGAAGTGACATGCAGTGCCAGGGCAGGATGCAGGGGGTACAAACTGAACCACAGGAGGGTCTGTCTCAACATCACTCAACACTTGGAGCTTTTTATTATGAAGGTCCCTCGGCACTGGTTGTCCAAGTAGGTTGTAAAGTCTCCATCCTTGGGGATGCTCAGACACACTCTGGACATGGTCCTGGGTGGCTGGCTCTAGGTGGTCCTGCTTGAGCAGAGCACAGAATGACTTCCAGAGCTCTCTTTCAACCTCAGTCATTCTGTGAATAAAGAGATTAGAAGCCAGATTTCTCTCAGTGGCAGTGCTGAGAGGCAATAAGCAGAAACTGTAATACAGGAGGTCCTACATAAGCTTTGGGCAGAGAAAACAACCCCAAAACCCACCCCTCCCAAAAAAACCACCCAATAGTTTTATAGCATAAGGCTAGAACAGGCTGCATAAATCAGTGTCTCTCCTTGGAGATACTCAAGATATGAGTAGAAGGTTGATGCCAGGCCTTAGGGAGAGCTGCAGGCAGGCCCAGCAGAGCCCTGGATCCTGCTGTGAGTGGGCCTGGGGCAGCCAGCTTTGGGTTGATCAAAAGAGATGCCAGGAGGCTTTTGCTAGAGCCTGAGGGAAAGAAATGAGGGCTGGATGGGGTGGAACAGTGTGAGAGCTGTGGGTGCAGAGTTGGGTCTCTGGTTTGCCCTCTGCCAGTATAAACTGTATCTGAGCACCCTTCTCAGTAGCCACATGGAAGTCATCTGTGAGCTTGAGCTTGCCACAAAGCCTTTGCCTTCCTGCCTGTGTTGCCCTGTCCTTTCCTCTGTGGTTATCACTTAAGCCAAATTGTTGCCTTTTGCTATTTTCTGGCCCTCCAGTCCCTCATTACCACCTTTCCACCCTGCTCCAGCATTCCTAGACATCAGTTATCCTCTCCTGCATAGTCTGGAGATGGGAACCACATTTTCCCCCTATCCCACACATCCTGACTGGGGCCTGGGAGAGTTTCAAACCCTCTGGTTGTGTTTCTCCCCTTGCCTAGAGGCATCCCGCAGGGCCTGATGCCTTTTGCTTTAATGTGTCTGACCTCAGGGATCAATACTGCTGTTTTGGCCAAAGAAATAACCATACATAACAAGGTTTATAGCATCGATTCCCAGGCCTGGCGCTCTTTGTTTTCACAAGCTACCAGGTTTGTGTCCCGCCCCTTCCAAATAATCTGGATTGACAAATAAAATGTACAGAAATCAATAGTCGTCTCCATGCTTTTCTGCCCTGGGGGCACTGGGGTGACCTGAACACCTTCCCTTGCCTCCTCACCTCAGCCTCTAGCAATCAGTGTGCTGCATCCCCACCTTGCTGTGCTGCTTGGGGGCTGATGATGAATGTCTTGCTGCTGCAGAGAGGGAAGGGAAATTATTTCCTGCTTAGGAGTGCAATTTATAAGCTTTGGGGACAGGGATAGAGAAGCTTTGTGCTGCTTTTGAGGCGCTCCAAAGTATGGGTGAGCAGAATGTGCTCCTCAACAGCCTCCTCAATGGTTATCGTACCATTACTAGTGAACACCTCCCCTGGTTGCTGTTTGTTGTCGCTTGATGGGTGTCTCTGGGAAGCTGTCCCACATCAAGCTGGTTTTACTGCTCTTGCCATCTTTCTCCTGAGGTCTGCCTCTATCAGCATAGGAAAGAGCATCTTTCCTGTCTTTTGCTCCTTCCTGTATCACAGCTTCAGAGGAAGAACATCACAACACACAAGGCTTATTGGGGTAACAGTACCCTGTTGCCTACCCAGGGCAGAAGGACCAAGACACGCTGTGGCTTGAGCTGATTTCAGCTGATGATCACTTCCCTGTGTGCCAAATGTAGCCTTGTAGGGAAATGAATGGAGATTGTCATTAATTTATGTTACTCTTTCCCCAGTGAAGTTGGGAAACTCTTCCCAAAAAGGAGTAAGGAAAGGGCTTTCCTAGTTCTTAGTCTCAATTCCAGTTTAAGTTTTAAGGCAATAATGGCTGTTCTGAATTAAAGCCAAGCTTGAGAGCCACACACATATGTGACCTTTCTCTCTGTTTTCTTCTTTCTACTATGTCAGCTTCATATCTTCATATTTCTCTCCCCAACCATTATCATTAAACAAGCTCTGGAAGAACACAAAAGCAAAGGTTCAGATCTGCCTTTTGCCTGAGCATCCCTCTGAGCCCCAGAGCTTGTGTGTGCTCATCACTTGGATGAGCAGGGTGCGTGGACTCCTCTCAAACTCTGGGAAGGAGCCAGCATGTTCCTTGCTATCAAATGAAATGGCCGTGGGGAGTAACCTGCGCTAATTCAAAGGCTGTTGAGTTAGAACTGGTACAAAGGACACCAATGGGAAATGGGTTAGAATAAAAACCTTGCCTGGTGAGGGGTGTTCATAGCATCGTAGAATGGTTTGAGTTGGAAAGGACCTTAAGCTCATGCAGTGCCAACCCCCTGCTATGGGTGTGAATAGGACTTCCTGGTCTCTGCTTCCTGGGACAGTTATTGCAGTGACAATAAAAAGGAAATGGATTTGGTGTAAGCAACATTTAGTTTTGCTTGTCTCTTAAGGGACAGCTCCAAAATGCACTCAAGCTTTGTTGTATGATTTTTCTGCTCATGAGAAGCATGAGTCTGAGGAACAAGGGTTGAGTGTCTCGTGCTGCTGCTCGTGTTGGTTTCCTTTAACTCACGTTTCTGGAGCATCTTTCACACCCAGGTCTCTAAAGCTTCAAGTATGGTTGGTGTTTGCTCCCTACCCGTCCCTTTCAAAGATATTTAAGCAAGCTGGGGGTCATCTTTACATTCATTCTTTTCTGGTGTAGGTTTTCCAACAAGTGGATTTCAACAAGAAGCCAGGGCGTATTAGTGCTAAACCTATAAACTTCGCCGTGATCTTGAAGCTTTCCAATGCCAACCTGCAGGAGAAGGCCTATCGAGTAAGTGGAACCTCAGCACAGCTTCTCTAAGCAATGGGGTTGCCCTGTCTTTGTGTTCCTGTCCTTAAGCTGGAGACTCATTTCCCAAGGTTTAGTTCCTATCTGATATCTCTGTTTCTCCTTCCCCTGTTCAGGATGGACTCATTGACCAGCTCTATGACCTGATGCTTGAGTATCTCCACTGCCAAGCTTACAGCATTGGATTCCCAGAGCTGGTTCTCCCTACTATCATTCAGGTAAGGTTTAAGGCTCTTCTTGGTCATGTTGTGAATGTGCACAAAGCAGGATAAAGTTGTTTAAGCTAACAGGGAACTCAGAATGGTCCTTATAAGGTGAGGGAAGAGCCATTTACCTTTTCTTAGTTAAGTTTTCTTTGTGTTTTGGGGAATTCTTAGGAAGGAGCAAACCTTTAGAGGCATCACATCTAATTAGGAGGCTGAAGGTAGGTGACAGTGGAGTTGATTGCTCTTTTGGAAACCAGAGTGGAACTCTGTAGCTGTGTAACTGCTGTAGAGATGTGGTTTTGACTACTGAACGCAGATGAGTTCTTGGCTGTTGGAATTGTGTTGTCTCAGATAGTATCTGTGCTGTGATCCCATGCTTTTCCTTGCCTCACAACCTCCTTCATGTGCTCTCCACAAGATGGCAATCTTCCCTCCTTTCACAGTGCCTCCATCAACTGGGGCACTTTTTCCCCAAGTCCCTCCCTACAAACCAGTACAATTCTTGTCTCCCACCTAACAGTGATGCCTGCAGTGTAATCTCCTTCCCCTCTCCCCTGCCATTCCACAGTGCAGGATGTTCTTCCTAACCACGTCCTGTTTACATACTTCATTGTCTGCAATCAAACTGCTGAAGAGTGCTGTGCAGCTGGGTGCATTGTGCATAATCCTTCCCTAATACCTTGCTAGCTGGGTGGCTTCAGTTTTGAATGAGCAGTGACCCCTCTGCTTTGAACAGTAAGATTGCTTAGTGCAAACGTGTTAGAACTTGTTCCCTCCCTGCCTCTCAGCCCTCTCTATTTTTAACTCATGAGTGGCACATGTCACACATATCCTCCATGGGGACATGAACCTCTGCTTTGGTGTCTGACAAGAGAGCCTGTGCCTGCATACCTTGCTGCTGTGATGCCTCTGGTTGACGTGGGTGCAGTGTCTCAGTGGGGACCCACTTGGGTCTTGTTTCTGCTCTGTGCAATAGGCATCTGTCAGGCGCATGACTCTTGGCTGGGTCCCTGCAGCTTGGCACGGCCCATGCCGATCTGGCAGGAGGGTGCTTTGGCTAATGTGAGCTGACAGGCACTCTCTGTGCTAGGGGAGCAGCTCCTGTGCTTGCTCTTTGCGTGCCTCTCCCTTACTGGCAGTGAACAAGGCCCTTTCCTCTCAGCCAGCAGCTGCTGAGAGCATCGGAGCTGTCGGAGCCGATGTTCTAGCTAGGATGAGAAACGACTGACGGCCCTCTGGCACCCAGCACCCTGTGGCTTCCAAACACACCCTGGGACCAGCCTCTGTTTCTGCAGAGAATTAATGCTATCACATTTCTAGTTGGCTGCCACTAACCACAGCCTCGTGGCGTCTGCTGGGCTGGGGTGCTGAGGTTGGCTTCCCAAAATCTCCGAGTCTTCGGGAAAGCGTGTGTGTGTGGGGAAGGCTTTTCTCCTGGAAAGCTTCCAGTTAACTGTACAAATCCATCTGTCCTGATTCTTCCTCCCCGATGAGCTCACGCTTCTCTCAGTGCCGTGTCGCAGGGGCTGTGTTCCAGCTGGCGAGGGGTTGAGTTCCTTGTCTTCTGGTCAGCGGCTTTGGGAGCAGCCAGGCTGAGCTGCCTTCAAACTGAGCTTTCAGTCCTCCTTGCCTGAAGGCAGGAAGCACCCCAGCACGTTAGAGGAAAGGAGAAGCCAGAGCAGGAGACAGTTCAAAGGCTTCTGTTCTGCCCAGCCGCTGGCACGACCCCATGGTGGTGCTGCCTCCACAGGCTGGTAAGGAGCTCAGAGTGCAGAGCCTCTGTGTCTGGATGCTTGGTAGAGACTGTCTCTTCCCTTCCCTCCTCTAGAACCCTGACAGGCATCACATAGGGAGGTTAAAGGGAAAACTGGGTAGGATAAGGGGAGGGTTCTGCTGGGTGAAGGTAGAAGATGGCATGGCTGAGGCACAACTTGCAGCTACAGAAGGGCAGGAGGTGCTGATTTGCCTTGCCAGCAGCCACTTGTGCTGCTTGCACTCTATCCCAAGCTGAATATTCCCTCTGCTTTTTGTGGGTGGGGTTTGGGCTTGATTTGGGTTCCCTGCAACACATGCCCAATCCCTTCAGATCATTTCTGGTTCCTGCGTCGCTTACAGGAAGAAGAGCTGGGTTTTGCTGTGGTCTCTTAGGGTATAAACCACTGGTGTTTGAGGCAGGCAGTTGGACAGCATCAGTTCCACTAATCACAGAGCTGCTTAGCTGGGAACCAGCGTGAGATGTTAGTGATCTATATGCACACACACATGTGTGTTCTGATTGCTTTTATTCTGCAGAGATATGACTGTTGTGTTTGGCTGAGTGGAAGAAGATACACACCGAGTCCCTTTCTCTCCTCCACCTTTTACCTTCTTGGTTGTGTTCCCTGCCTCAACACAGCCCTGAGATCTCATTATGTTTCATTGCTATCTGTGGCAGATAGTGGTGGGACTGTGAGGGATTGCAGGGGTAGGAGAGAGGAGAAGGGCGGGGGGGAAGAAGAAGAAATGAGGCACAGGGCTGTGAGAGCAACCACCTGACACCAAACCGCACAGACAGAGGCAGAGATTTTGCAGGATTTCTGGTGACACTTCTGCAGTGGAAGAGAAATGATAATGTGTGTGGCAGCGGATGGAATGGATCTGGGGCTGTAGCTGGGGGGATCAAGTGAGATAAATGGAATGACAAATGCATCTCTCAGTGGAGATAAATATGCAGCACCTATGAAAGAATGGTTTAGAAAGAGGGGGGTGAGACTAGGACAGTCTTCACCAGCAGAATGGTTTTGCTGAAGGTTTCTCTGTACTTGTTTGATGGGCTGGATGCCTTCTGGAAAGGGGAAAGTGTGCATTTTAACTCCCATTTTCCCAAGTTGGATGTACAATGGCAAGTTGGGTGTATGCTGGGGATAAAGGGACAAGTGAAGTCCCTGCTTTTAGGTGATGGGGACATTCTCCATGTGTGTAGCAGACAGCAGAGCTGCAGCAGGAGAGCAGTGTCCTGACAGAGAGGGGCTAGGTGTGACTGTCACCTCTTGGTCAACATTTAATACCTACCCACATGTGAGATCAAGCCACTGTATAGGCTTGATGGGAAGGAGACATCATCTTCCTTCCTCCAGCTCTGTGTTTTGAGGCAGAACATTTGAAGCTATAAGTAGAGAAGGCAGGACTGTATCTGCTGACTTGAAGCCCTTCATGCCTATCATGATAGCATCTGCAGGTCCCAGCTGAGATGAATGTTCCATTGTGGTTAACCATTATCTTTTGCCTTATTGGATCTCTTTCTCTAAATCAAGTGTCTGTGCATTGTATATTTGTGTGTGTGTATATGTATATATATGGCTCTAACAAAGAGCTTGGCCTGCAGAGTTTGGGCAGCACTCCAGAGGCTTGTCTTGGAGCTGGTGATAACTGTTAGAGACACTGTAGTAGACTGGAATTCAAGCCATGAGTCAATGTGGACATCCCCATCTCTTCTTTCTGTCAGCAGGAGCTTCCACTGCTTCCTCAGCTTTTAGTTTGGAGGTGGCAGAGCAGTGCAGTGGTGTTGGAAGCTCGTTTGTATTGGGAGGGGAAATCTTTAGCAGAGAGAAAAGAGGTTTGCTTGAGGACAACTGAGGTAAAAAGGAAACCAACACAAAAACGTGCGCTGTTTGCAATGAAGTCTCTTTGTCTGACAGTAGTGAGGTGCTTTGGGCGCAGAGAGAGAGCAGGGCCACGTTCTTTGTGAGTAGGATGGTCCTTGCCCTTTCTGGCTGTAACAAGGTTTGTGTTTTCCTGGCAGAGTGGCTCTTGGCCTGAGGATTGCATGTAAGGTCTAAAAGAAAGCATTCTGTAGGCACCTGCTGCACAGAGAGGGTTATTTTAGACATTGTTGTGTGATGGGGGTATGGGTTTGCACCCTTAAACATTCAGTGGTGCCAACTGGAGCTGGGTTGGTACAGTCAGACATGAAGCAAACTTCATCCCATGTCACCCATCTGTCCTGACCCACAGCAGCAGCACCACGTTTCCCTCTGTGCTGTGATGGAAGACTCTTACACTCACTCCAGAGACACTTCCACCCCAATTTGAAGTCTCTTCTCAAACTCTACCTTCAGTCCCAGCATCAGTCTCATCCACAGCCTCTTGTATTTGGTATTCCCATTCCAACACTGACTGTGCTTTTCCTAGAAACTGTTTATCATGATAACATCTGCAGGTCCCAGCTGAGATGAAGGTTCCAGTTTCTTGTGCTTTTGGTCATCTGTCATCCACATATCCACTGTTAATCCTTGTCTCTGCATCTGGTCCACAGTCCCTCATCCTATTTGGCTGAGCAGGAGACAGTGATACTACAGCTATGATGCCATCTAGGAGCAGAGGCCAAAGAGAGCTCAGGCTTTATTTCCTGCTGGCTGCTTGAATTCCACTGATAACTCTTTTCCAGAAAGAAGCTGTGTTAAAGGGTGCAAAGAGCTAGGTTTGAGCTGGATTCTGTACAAACATCTGGCCTGTCACTGCGTCCTTCCAGCCTAGGATAGCAGGACCCCCAGGGTGACACACTGGGCTATGGTATGAATTGAAGGGAAGAGATGCCCCATGTTGTTACTGGGGGTGGGATCTCTTTATGGAAATGATTACATTGCTTTTATTCTTACTCTCCTTTTCTTCCAGCTAAAATCCTTCCTGAAGGAATGCAAGATTGCCAACTACTGCAAGCCTATCCGACAGCTCCTGGAGAAACTGCAGGAAAACTCTGCCTACATCTCCAGCAGGCGTCAGAAAGCTGCCTTTGGTGTGGCCAGCAGGGAGGCTGTGGTGAGCCTGCTCCTTCCATCTGGGCTTCCTGGAAAGACAGATGAGCTCCTGCTGCTGGGGTTGAGCCAGTGGCAGAGGGAAGAGGGGCAATGGGATCATGGAAGCTAGAGGGTGTGAGATGGGGCAGATGTTTGCAAACAACTGGACACAGCAGGGCTCTGATGCTGTAGCTGGCAAGAGCCTCATGGAAAAGAGTCCATAAATTGTGCCCATCTATTATTTGCCTTCTATTATGTGCCTTCTGTTATTTATAACACTCAGACATGCATGGAAGTGCCTTGTTTGCTGGGGCATCTTTGATGAGAAGCTTCTTGGTTTTCATCATTCGTTCCTGTGCCAGTTTGTGTCTCAAGTGATGGGGGGGGATTCTGCTGCCTCTATAAGTGTGGTGTTTACTCCTAGTCTGTAGAGACCAGACTCCAGCAGTGTAAAACCAAGGCATTGGCAGACTGATATCTGGCACTTTAGGATCCTGAGGCAAGCCTTTCCCCGTTTTCCTGGGCCCTTGTGGAGACAGAGCTATAGAATCAAGGAAGTTATGAGCTGTAAGAACAGTCATCAAGCATCTTGCACCACAGTTGCTTCTCAAGAGAGATCCTGGTGTATTCTTCCCTCTGCAGCCTAAGCATCCTGCCTGCAGAGAAAATGCTGAGCATATCTGACACCTAGAAAAGTTGTTTTGGATCTGGGTGGTTCTTAATGCCTGTGGAGTAGTTGAGTTAAACATCAAGATTCTGCCTTAGTGAGGAGATGAAGAGGAGTTGCCTCTGGTGATGATGGAGGCCCCCCTCTTATCTTAGGAAATGAACTGTAGCACAGCTAGAAAACAATGTGTTAGAGGGTGTGTTAGCTAATAGTTGGCCATCTGGCTTAACAGGCTGAGAGATGCTGCCTTTCTCCTTGTTTTCTCTGCTCCAGGAGTTTGCCTGCTCTGAGCCAGATCCTCCTGGGGACGATGTAGCATATTATCAGTACATTCCTTTCAGTGTTCTTGTAAAGCTTTTTCCTTTTGCCTTGCTCCATCCTTCTTGGCTGCCCCATCCCTGGCAGTGTTCAATACCAGGTTGGATGGGGCTTCGAGCAAGCTGCTCTAGTGGAAGGTGTCCTTGCTCATGGCAGGGGGTTGGAACTGGATGAGCTTTAAGGTCCCTTCCAACCCAAACCATTCTGGGGTTCTTTGGGGACCTCTTGACCTGACCTAAACTCTGAGGTATTTGAAATCCAGATCCAATGTAAGTGGAGCCAAAGGGAAGGAAGCTTTTTAATGAAGCTTTGTTTGTGTGTCCTTTGTGTTGGACATTTCAGCTTTGCTTTTTATCCAGCACAGCAGCCTTTGCAAGCTTGATAGTAGGTGAACTACTGAGAGGAAGTAGTGGGTTTGGCTCTTCCTTTCCTGGCAGGATTGATGTGAAATGTCTCTGTCTGCAAGGTAATTGATGGGTCAGAGTAGTCTCTGACCACATGGTATCATTGGGAAGTCTGGAGTTCTGCATCACTGGAAAGCTCCACCTATTGGAATGGAGCTGAGCATGGAGCAGCAGTTGCAGCACAGACTACTTTGTCCTCGGGCACTAAGATGCAGGGACTGCAGGAAAATTAGCCTTTAAAATCTTGACAGATCAATGCCAGGGCCCAGGAGCACTATTCTGGCATTAAGGGGTTGATGGAACTGGGTTGGAAGTGTCTAAAGTGTCTAATTTGGTTCTGTAAATGCCATTCTAGGTTGGCCTGTTTTGCTGAAGGAATCACACTTCCTGTCTGGAGTGAAGTGGTTAGGCTCTTGTGGCTTTGTATTTGTTACAGGCAATGCTGTGACCACCCACCCGCACTGCAGAGGCAGAGATTGCACCCTCTGGGACTCTCCATGAAGCAGATGAGCTGGAGAAGTCGTTGGCTGAATAAAACTGGATTTCCAACAACTCAGCCACTGTCTGCTCTTCCCAGCAGCTCTGGCTGCAGTCCCTTGTGTAAAACTAAATGGTTCTTTTAACATCTTGCTGCCTGGAGGTCTCGAGCTGACATTGATGCACTTGCTTTCCCAGGGACATCTGGGTGGCTCAGCAGCAGGGATCTCAGGCAGTTTTGGCTCTGGAAGAGCGGTAACAGGCAGGAGGATGGTTAAGGGAAGCAGGCATCAGTTCACTAAGCCTGGTTGGAGATAGATGTTCTGCCCTTTAAGGGAATAGAGCAGCAGTGTGAAGTGCTGCTCAGGGAGGATTGCCTGTGCAGTCTGTATTTTATATCTATGGTGTTGTGCTGTGGGAGGAGGGAGCCATTCTCTTCCTTCACTTAATGGGATATCAGTGCTCCTGGGAGCAGACAGCCCTCTCAGTACTTCCATAGGGTGGAAGAGCCATGGTGGCTTTTCTTTTGTGCCCCTGTTGTTTTTCCCCTACACCTTAGCAAGCAGATGATGGAGATTCTTAAGAAGGGCCATAACTCCCACAGAGATTAGGCTTCCCAGAATGGTTTGGAGTGTCCCTTGAAGTCTGGGTTGAGTTTGCCAGCCTGTCTCCAAGATGTGTGGGGCATTGGCACTTCCCATCAGCAAACACTGCCAGAAAAGGGAAAGGAAAGAGGGGGGTGAAGGAAGGGGGGAGGTAGTTGCGTGTTCCTCTTGCCAGCAAGAGCAATTGAAAGCAAATGCTTTCTGGCTTTCACATGCATGGATTTATGCCTGCTCCATTGTAATGGGGCTCCAAATTCAGAGCTAATTCTTCCACGCAGCATGCTGAAATGTGGCTTTCATGGGGGGAATGAGAGTATTGGGCATACTTTAGAAAGGTGGATTTTAGCTAAGGGTCTATATATATAAAATAGATATAATATATATATAATTTTAAAGACACAGCCTGAGGATTGAACTTAGTGCAGTAGAGGGGAGCATGATGGTGCAATGTTAACTTAACATGGAAGGATCCCTCTGTGCATCCCAGGAACCATGGTAAGGAGGGATAAGCATGCCAGATGTGTTCAGCCTGACTTCTTCCATGTAATTTTAAGATTGAGAACTTTTCTCTTCTTTTCCCTGTAAGCAGCAGGTTAATATTTGAGGGTCAGTGCTTTTTGAGAGTACTAGTAGGTCACTGTAATAGTTAATGTGAAAGGAGCCAAAGAAAGCAGAGCCTGCGGCTGAAGTAGAATCCAGATGCATAATGTGCAGCTGTGATTTTAGGGTTGTCTGCGCTAGTGTGGGCCTTGGATTGGCAGGGAAAAGATGCAGGGAAGGAAAAGGACCTGCAGTGTGTGCTGGCCTGTGTCACAGCTTTGCCTTGAGCTGGGGAGCCATCATTTAAGAGCAGTGCAGCCCAGCGGGCTGTGGCGCTTAATGAGATGTGAAGTGTAGGGAATGAGCTGATGGAAAGTATTGTCTTGTTTCCATGGGATTTCCAGATCTTCTGAGTTCATCCCCATCTCACATCAGATGGGAGGGTTTTCTGGAGGGCGGGTGATGATCTTTGGTATATGTGATGTGGGCTTGAGCCGTGCTGGGTGTTGCCTGATAGCACAGTGATGCAGAAGCAGTGATAGAAGGAGACTTGGAGATGGTTAAAATGGATGGGATGGCATCCATTCTCTCATGAGGTGTTCTGACTAGAAAGATGGGAGTGTTTTAATGGTCTTTTTTATCTATGGGTTTCAGCTCCCTTTAAAACCAAAAGAGCTGTATCAGAACAAATAGACTTTTACCCTCTGCCTTTCTCAGAAGCTGTCCATCCCACGCAGCATTAACAAATTGCTTGATTGCAGCTGGCAGCCTGATAGGAGCCTGATGTATAAATGAGGTGACTTTGTACTCCTTGGGAATTGCTCCTCTTGCCATAGCAGTGGGTCAGATTGACAGGAAAGCTCTGCTGTCTGCTGGCTGGCGTCTGGGCTCACCCGTGCTGCAGGAGTCAGCAGTACATCAGCTCTGCTCACAGGCAGCCTGCTTGGGAGGAGATACAGGCTCCAGCCCTGCAGACCTGGAGCTGGGGTACAGTCCCATGGGACAGTCTGGGACCTGTGATTACCAGGAAGGGCCTGTTTGGCTCGATGCAGTATTGATAGCGCCTGGCGTGTGATGTGTAAGCAGATTCTGTGCCATTAGAGTGCAGGTGACACAAGCTGGTCACTGTTTAATTGCCAGAGTTCAGCTCCTGGTGCCAGCTGCAGAGACCACACATTATCTCTGCTTCCCTCCCAGTGATAGGCCAAATCAGGAGCTGACATAAGAGTGATGTGTTCCACTCCACAATGTATACTAAGTACTTGCTTGTTGGTGTAAGCTGGGAGCTCTGTGCTGCTATCCAAAGCTCTGTCTTACTCATACATTGCTTCCTCTCATGCCTTGGTTCACAGGCTGCAGCCAGCACACCACAGCTCCCTAATTTTGGGGTTCAGCTCCCCAGAAACAGTTGATTTGAGTTCTGCTGCTGTGTTTTCTGCCCTGAAGATGGTCTGGCCTTTCGTTCCCACCCTCAAACAGAAGCATTGTGTACCCACAATACTGGATTTGTTCTTAGCCCTGGATACAGGGTACTCCTTTTGTACCTGTGTTGATCTTTGAGTGTGTCTGTGCTAACTCTTGTACCTGTTGCTCCTTTGCCTGTTTCAGTTCCTACTTGTATGTCATGTCTTTGCTTCTGTTTTTACTGAGGGGTGATGCAAAGCCTCTGGGCACTGTGGTAATGCAGTGAACAGGTACATTTCTCTGTGGGTTTTAAGTTAAAGGGCTGTTGGCAGCTTAAGAAGAATGCTTTTTAATATGACATAATCCCCCCGCTTTCCACACCAACATGCCAAGTGATTGAAGCATAAAGGAATTCTTAACCATCTAATTTGCTTCCCACCTTCACAGTGCTCACCTGCTTATTCTGCCTGCTTGGATAGCAGAAACAGGCTCAGCACTTCCTCATGCTCTGCTCTCTCAAGGTTGGGATGAGTCCAAGACCCTGCAGGGGAATGTTTGTTTCAAGAAGAAGCACTTGGCTGTAGAACAGGCACTCACATCTCATGTACTTAGGTCTTGTAAATGCTTGTGTGAGGTTTCTCAGGTGATCAGATGCCTCATTGAAGGAGCAGGGGACACATTTTGTTCTGGTAGATCATCTGATCTGTTCCTTTGATTCCTGCCTTCAGGATTCAGTTGAACTCATTCCTTGTGCATTACAGGAGGCTTGATTTGACTTCTGTGTCAGTGTCTTCTCACTGCAGCTAGAGCAGAAGTGGATGTTCAAGGCCAAGATAGTACTGGACACCAGAAGTCACTGAGCTGATTCTAGGAGCCTGTTGTCAGTTCACAGCAGTTCTGAGAATCAGGCCTCTTCTAGAAGGGAGAAATAGGAATCTGGGATCCCACATTCCAGGCCACCATGCTGAGAAAGTTTGGTGATCTTCCATAAGCTAAAACACTGTATGCACCACCATATAGATGCTCCTTTATGAGAACTTCCTTTGGTGCCATTGGTATCCATTGGTTGCTCATTTCATCTTCTGGCTTTCTTGGATTCCCCTGTAGTGGCCAGGCATTGCTTTTCCTAAGGAGAGTTCCATAGGTGATTCACACTTAGTCCTGATTGCCATTCTTAGTCATGGTTGCCAATTTCCTACACGGAAACTGGGAAGATGTGGTCTGGAAAGGATCTTGCCCTCTGCTCTTGAATCCCTGCATTTGCCAAAGTTATATTGGAAAACTGCTTTGAAAACCTTCCTTATATTTGCCTCCTTCTTTCCCCAGGAACAATGGGAGAAGCAAGTCAAAGAGGAGGGGACACCTCTGACCAAGTATTATACTCAGTGGAAGAAGTTGAGGGAGAAGGAGATACAACTGGAAATCAGTGGCAAAGAAAGGGTAAGGATGGAATGCCTAACTTACTGAACATCATCTTTGCTATGGGACAACAAGAGAGCCATTCCTGGCAGTGGGTTTTTGGCTTATCAAGCCCAGCTCCACTGGTGTGAGCTGAAATGGGCTAGAGCTGCCTGAGTGCATAGGCTGGGCGTTGTTAGACACAGCATGAGTGTGACTGGACAGCAGCCTAGATGGTGCCTTCAGCTCCCTATGGATTTGTCTTGCTGGGATCTCTAGGAGTGTCCCATGCACGCAGCCTGTTCATTTGCCCAAATTAACAGAGGATAGGTGGGATAGAAAGAAGTAACACTAGGGTAAGTTCCCCTCTGTGTTTAAGCTAATGCAGTTCAAGACCCATTGGTACAGCAGCCTTTGTAATTCGAGGCTAGGAAGCTGAAGACAGTAGTGATAGAACAACTGTGTGCACTGCCAGAGGTAGGCTGGGGAACATATTTGGTGCTGACTGAGCCATGGGGGCAATAGCCCCACTGGATGGTACTTTGGGAACAAGCATGTGAAGTTTAGACTGTGGTACCCGCAGTTCCTGTTCCGTATGTACAGTCGTGGGCCTTCTCACATTGCTTTGGGCAGTTTGCATCATGTCCTGCTTTCTTGCTGGTAGAACAGGGTGGGTTAAGCTTGTGAAGGCCTTCAGCTCTTTTTCCAGCTCTGCAGAATGCGGTTGCCATGCTAAATCCTAACTGCAGGAAAGCAGGGAGGGGAAGATGCCAAGGGAATATCAGAGATGAGTTCTGTGTTTTCTTATCTCCCCCCTGTGAGACTGTGAGGTGGGACTTGCTGTCTGGACATGGGCTATTTCCCACATCTCCTGTCCAGGAGAAGGCTCCTATGGCACTGCGCTCCGGGATGCTGAGGATGGGAGCTTGCCTGCATTAGGAGTCTAAAGAAAAGCTATCTGGATGCTAATGCAAGTGGCTGAGCAGGCTCTTGGCCAGGGAGCAGGAAATAGATGTAATTGGTACCTCCAGTGTATGGTGGGGAGCAATTAAAAGAATCAATGGGCCATGGGGATGATTGGCTCTGGGAGAAGGAGAAGACCTGGAACAGCCTGGAAACGCTCAGGATTTTGTACCAGCCTGAGATAAGGCTGAACTTCCCTGCAGCACCCATAGAGGGAACAAAAAGCCCTCTGGTTTTTTGTGCCAAGCCAGCAGAATGTGGCCTTTGCGGAAGGGAAATTGGGGGGGGCTGTGCTAAGAAACAGCAAGTAGTGATGGGGAACTGCAGCTCTTTGGGGTGTCCAGGACCAGCTGAGATGATGATCTCCCCTCCTTGAGGGGCTTTGCTTTCATGTAGCAGGGCTCAAAAGAGTGACTTCTGAAACCAAAAGCCTGAAGGGCAGTGACAAGGCCTTGATTTCTCATGGAGAAAGGGGGCTGGACAGATCAACTGCAGAGAGACAGGCTGTGCAAGGCCTGTGGCTGCCTGGCATCTCTGCTTGGTGAATAGGGCTGTTGTCTCTCTCGGTGGGGACTGCTAGCTTAATGATGCAGCATTGTGAGCCCCAGCAGGAGAGTTGAACACCATGAGGCCCATTAGGGCTGGGAAAATCCATGTCCCATTAGCAGCCATTCGGGGGGAAGAAAAAGTAATAACAGCAAAAATAGGCCTGGCTCTGAGCTGCTGGGAGCTGCAGCTTGCCTTCTGTAACAGCATTGACCCTGTCTGCCCATTCCATTTGCTTTTCCCAGTGGTTTTTAATGGGATGTAGGCTACTCAGCTACATGAGACTCAGTAGATAGTAACCCTCTAGCTGGGCATTAAAAGGCTGGCCCCCAAATTACCTGATTAGTCCTACAGGGTGATGAGTACAGGCTGTATCTGTGAGCTGGGCTCAGTACAAGTCTCATTCCTGGGCTTTATGATCCCTATTGCTAGAAGGGTTTTCTGGTGCCTGTATTTTGAGGTGCCCATCTGGAAGGCACTTCTGTGGAGTCTCAGGAAGTTGGAGGTAGCACAACTCAGCATGAGATTAACACCGGGTCCTTTTTAATGTGCTCAGGTTGAGTTCCAGCAGTCCTGATGGCATCCAGAACTGTGAGCTGCTTTGGAAATGGGGACTTCTCATAGGCAGTATGAAAATACAGAGAAGTCCCAACTAACAGCCTCTGCTCCCTGCTGTACATGTCCTGCTGAGGATACATGAGGAGGGAGGATGAGACCTTGCATGATTTGTGTGTTTCATTTACTGCTGCTGGGAATGACCAGGGTCCTGGAGAACAGGACCAGCCAAGAGGGACGTGGGCAGTTGGTGCAGCAGTTGTTTGTTGTCAGAACTGGGTTTCTGCTTCTGTTTGTGAGGCTTTTAAGCTCAACTGTTTCCTGGTTAGGCAGAGCTGGATTCCTGTTTAACTGCTGTAGAGTGATCGCTACCATGGCTCTGCAGGTAGCATGGCTCTGGGCACAGAGGAGGGCCCAAAGGTGCTGCCTGTGACTGGGGTACTTAAAGTTACATGCCAGAACAAATGAGAGGAGAGCAGCACGAGCCTGTCTGGTCCATTAGAGCTGGTAGGGGCTAAGGAAAACGTTTTCACCCTAGAAGGTCCCTTGTTCCATGATGGAGCTTGCTGGAGCTATATAAACCACTCTAGGAAAGTGGATGGGTATAGCTTAGGTCAGCTGAGGGCAGCAGTTTGGCAGTGACTATGGGTTGCTCTTGCTGCATTTAGCTTCCCAGGTCTCTCCTCTGGCATGCACAGGCTTGTTTGGGACAAGCTGCTTTCTTCATGCACCTCCCCAGCACACAGGTCTCTGGGGGGCCAGTGGATGGAAAGGCATCTCAGAGTGGAAAAGAGCGAATACTGGTTGGGGATTTATTCCCTTTTCCCCTTCTCTGGCCAGCCTCTGGCTTTCCATCCTGGTGCTGCAGGTTATTGCTTGTAAGTGCTCAGCTCCCACAATCAATATTGCCCAGCTGGGGACCATCACTGTGAAACAGCCTGGGAGAAATTGCTGGAATTGGCTGCAGGAGCAATGAGCATCTCCCGGCTCCTGTTGTCTCTTCCCTCTATCCCTGTTCTGTTTTTCTTCCTCTCTGCTGAGAGCCTGCTTTGTGGCTATTCCTGCTGGGAGGAAGCTCATGGGAGGGTTGGAGTGGATGTGGAGCGTGTTGAGGGGTGGTCTGATGGGTGGGAAGAGAGCAAATGAGTTATTACTCACAGGGTGAGTGTTTCCAAGCAAGCTAATGTGTGCTAATGCTTGAGTGCTTCCCAGGAGGTGTGCAGCCAGGCACGGGCAGGGCAGCTGATGCTCACTGAGCACTTGGGATTCAATTTGCATTCTGATTATCTTTGCCCTGCTGGCCTGAGCCCTTGCAAGTAAATCCTCCTACTAATCCCCCTCCGGAGAGGTGTAAAGAGCACTGAGGTGGTGTCAATTGCAAGTTCTTAATGGCATTGATATTGGCCTTGCTGCAGCAGCAAGGCCCTTGGCCCATTGATCTCCATAAGGGGTAGCCATGGTGTAGACATCTTCAGCACCTTGGTATTTAACTGTGCTTAGCTGTCACAGCTTTTGGGGTGGAGATGACCAGCACAGTCTGGCTTCATTGTGCTTGGCTGCCCAAGCTCGTATGGGTGTATGGCTTTGAGTCCAGAGATCTAGGACAGCTGGATCCATTGCTATAGATACATCTATATCATTTTTATCCATACTAAGGTATCAGCAGTAGATGGCCCATTAGCAGAAGTAGTTTATTAGGTAAAGATCAATGGAGCAGTGGTGCTTTGCATGTATCAGTCACTTTTGTAACGGACTCACAAAGCTGTGGCTCTCCTTGTTGGCAGCAGGCAGACCCAGCTGTTCTTGGCAGTGTGGCTTACCCATACTGGGCAAAGCCAAGTTCTTCTGTCTAAGCTCAGTGATTTAGGTTTAAAAGTACAAATTAAGGTTGTCTTACTGGTGGTTTTGGTTTTTTCCAGCTTGAAGACTTGAACTTCCCAGAAATCAAACGTAAGAAGCAAAATGAAAGCAAGGAGGAAGATAAGAAGGAATTCAAAGACCTCTTTGAGCTGGACAGTGACTCTGATGAGGAGAATGCTGGGTTCTCTATAAAAGGTATGGGGCTGGGGCTGGACATGCCTTCTCCTTGTTCAGAATTCTCTGTGATGTGAGTCAATATGGTCTTGCCCTAATGGTGTGCATGCTGGCCATGCTTGGTTCGAAAGATGCTCTGTTAAGGAGAGAGAGCACAGGATGATGATGCCTTTTGGAGGCATTTTAAAGTGACAAGAGATGGTTGGGAGGCTTTTATCCTTCTTTAGCTCTACTGTATCAATTCAGCTCATTTTAAAGCCTTATTTCCTGCATTAACCTTTTCTATACGTGACCCATAGTCTCTCCTCCTCTTAGCACTTTATCACAGATACTGACCTCAGCATCACAGCCCAAGAACTGGGGGATGTTTGGCTGAACACAAACCATGCTTTCAGAGGCTTCAAATTAGCAGCCATACGTTCATATCCTAATTCCCAAAGACAGAGTTCTCCTTCTTGTCCAGGTTCTGGGCTGAAGTTTCACCTTGGAGAACATAAAAGTGAGTGGAGAAATCCATGTTTTGTTTCCTCACCTATAAAAGAAGAATAAGACCGTTCTAGCCGACAGCAGTCTTTGCTATCTACATCAGTGCACACAAGGGCTATCAGAGGGCCTGGCTACCCGAACAAGGATCTTTGATGGAAGAATGGTTTTTCTCTCTTTCCATGCACTTCTGATTTATGTATTTGATAGTGACTTACGTTGCAAGTGTTCTTGACAAGCCAAGAAAGGGTCTATAGGGAGAATGGAGTGATGCCACTCTCTGGCTGTGACCACGAGAGGGCCACAGTAAATTGTGGAACCTGCCTGAGAAGTTCATGCAGTTTGAGGCCAAACTTAGATGTTCTGTTTGTGATTTGGGATGTTTGGGCCATCACAGGTACATACAATAGCGTGACTTGGAGGAACACTGAGTTTTCCTGTTTGGAGATTTAACCTATGGATAAAATCTGTGTGTGCATTGTAAGGCATGAGGATAAACCTTGAGGCTTAACACAGAACCGGTGTATCCCTCACAGGAGGAGGAGAAGGTTGGAAAGCTCTTGTTTGATAGCTCGAGGTTGGAGGTAGGTGACCCAGCAAAGAATAGGAGGAGAGCAAAAGTGAGCACATGACTTGAGAGATCAGTGTGACATAAAAATGAGTTGCTGAGATAGATCCTTGAGATCTAGGGTTGTCCTGCCTGCTGTATGAGTCAGTGCCTTAGAAGAATCAGTGGCTTCTATAAGGGCAGTGATAACTGCAGCTCAGGAGGCAGGATGCTCTGGTCCAGGGAAAAACAGGGTCTCTTACTGTGTCTCCCAGGAGCTGACTTTATGTACACTGGAGAGGTTTCTTGGACTGGTGGGCTTCCAAATACACATTGGAATCATAATGGGGCATGTCTGTGATGCGCATACACCCCGTACATGTGCTTGTGCTACCTGTCCATGAGGTACTTCGGCAGCTTTAAGGGCCTGACATATATTGTGCAGAGGGTGCAAGTGAGGACTGAGTTCCATGTGATGGCAAAGAGCATCCCTGCTCCATGTGTGCATCCCAGAGCTGTGGTACCTACTCACTGCTGCCCTTGGTATCCAGCATTCCTGGGTCAGCTGCCTCTCCACAACTTTTGTTCCCAGCAGGGTGTTCTCTGGAGGGAGGGAGCAGGCCCTGAAGGCAGCTTCCATCTCAAGGAGCAACTGTGCTCAGCCCCACCATGGATCCTGAGGCGCTTGGTGAAGCCAGCACTGGGTCTGCACTATAGCATAGGGTGAAGTCTCCTCTGGGCTGTGGTGTGACTCCACAGTGGGAAAGGGATAGGGAACAGGGAGGCTGGGAAAAGTGCCTGTGTCTTGGGAGATGCATACAATGAGCTCTTGTTCTTGCTTTGTGTGGGGGGTGAGATGTTCCCAGCCCTGCTCTGCATCCAGTAACTGTCCGGGCTGACTGCAGATGGAAGTCAGAGAAGCCAATGCTTCAGTTTGCTGCTGAAAGGAATATAGCTGTAAAACAAGGAATATATAGCTGGGACTGCACAGTGATGCTGACCTCCTTGACAGGGAGAGACCTGTTCCAAAACAGGTTGGTGCTATGAAAGTACCTGTGACATTGATGTGTCATGGGGATTTGGGAAGCCCTTCTGACACAACACTACTTCCAGACGTGGGCAGGAAGAGATGGAGCTGGTGTGGGCTATGCCCTCTTTGCTCTGGGAATGGAAGCAGGGGCATGGTTTGGGAATGCCAGGGTTGATGTGGGAAAGAATAGAAGGCTCCTTGGAAAGGTCAGCCATACCCAGAAGTGTCCACGCTCTCCTCAGTAGCAGCAGCACCCAAAACTGTTCAGAGTTCTTACTGGAAAGAGCCAGTTCCAGGATCCTGGAAAGAAGGAGAGAGGGAGGGACCACTGGGAAGGAAGGTATTCCTTGCTAGAAAAGTCCTTGCTAGGTACTTGCAATTGTTTGTTGCTGTAACTCATCCTTTTGGGCAACCCTATGGGTTAAATCTGTGCAGATGGTTCCCTGGTCTGGAAAATTCTCTCCCCCCTGATGGTTACTACATAAAAGTCTGGATTTCAGACCCTGTTGCTGGTGCAGCATCATCCTGCCTCTCTGGTGGGATGCTGGGTATGGAGGCACAGTGAGATTGGCTCCCATCTCTCCCCAGAGACAGCATTGGGCTTGGTAGAGTTGCCTGTGTTAGGATGTTGTAGTTGTTTTGGCCTGTCACATCCAGACCAGATTCCCAAGAGTGGAAAATGCCTGCTAAAAGCAGGGAATTCTTCCCTTTGCTGTTATTCAGCTGCTGTTCAAAGCCCTCCTCACCTTTTCTTTTGATCTACATGAAGTATTGTATCAGTGCAATGTTGATTTGGGTTTGCACTGTCCCTAATCCCTATGGAAGAAATGTCTGGAGGGCAGCTACAGTCCTTGGATTAACCATTGCCAGCCAGAACATCTTGCTCATTGACTAACTTGTACCTCAAAGACCTTTCCTCACAGCAGAGCAGGCTCCTGAAGAGGTCTTTCCAGTCCTAAGCAGGGAGTGAATGAGAGGCTCCCTGCTCTCACAGTTTGCCATTACTCATTCCTGGGATCATCAGCAAGTAGATGATGATCCTGTTTTCCAGCACCACTGGCGCACTTGTACCTTACCTTCCCTTCTGTTCTGAGCATCCCCCCTTGACCATCCCTCCCTCTACCATCCTCATCCATGCTTTAGCAGGGAAAGGAGATGTGCTGCATCCTGCCTCAGCACTGCTGCAGGGAATGGCCATTGGCATGGTGGTGTTTGCAGCCTTGGTGCCAGGGTGCTGCTCCCACAGGGGACCACCAGCCCCTCTTTTTCCACTGGGGACCAAGAGCGGCAGCATCCTCTGGGAACAGCATCCCTGGAGCAGGCAAAGAGGGGCCACTGGGACTGCCCTGGAGTTGAACAGCGCATAGAGCAGATTTCCCAAAGAATAGGAGAAACTGTAGTACGGGATGGGAACAGATTTGGATGGGTTCCTATGGGGAGAACCAGTGTGGGCATAACATTGTGGTTGTGGGTTCTCACAGGGCAGGTCCTCCTTGGAGTGTTTTAGAGGTAAAAGCTGGCTTCTGTAGCTGGCACTGTCACTGCACTCCCTTGCTTGAGTCCCTGCAAGGTCTGAAGGCTGCACATCTCAGGCGAGGACAGAGCAGGGGTTTGATCCATCACTGTGTCACTAATGGGGATGGGGAAGCTCGTGCATTCCTCTCATTTACCAGCTGACAGATCCCTGCGAGGAAAGGCTCCTGGAGGTTATTGATGGCTCAGAATGAGGTGCTGGGCTGCCTCATCATGAGGCACTTAAAGGCGAGGAGGGAGCATGGCTGCAGCATCTCTCTATGCCCGGCTGTAATGAGTGCTGTGTCCACATTAGGTGTTGCTGTGCCTCTAATGAACTTGAGCAGCTTGCTTCATTTATCCTGCATGTAATTATATTAAAGCAATTTAATGCCAGGGCTGTGGAAGGAGAGGTCAGACACTGTCATTTCCTAAGCAGAATAAGCATGGCCCTTCTTATAGTGGTAAAATCCCCGCTGTGGGCTGGCAGCTTGAGGATACAGAGACAGGGTGAGGAGGAAAAGGGAGAAGCACAAATGAAAGACCCAAAGGCCCCATTCCCAATCCCTGCCCACATGTGGCCTCCTCTGGGTACTCTCAGATGAGCTGGTAGCTGGATCTGTTGGTGCTGTTGCTGTTTGATGGATGAAAACACACCCCTCGGTGTTGCCTGAGCTGCTGAGGTGCCCATTAAGGTGATGTGGTGCTGTGATGTGCTCTGCGATCCATCTCTGCATGGATGCAGGTTTGCTCTGTGCATGACACAGAGCTGCTGGTCCCTCAGAGGGCAATGGCTGGGAGGCTGCATCCTGCCAGAGCTGATGGATGGGTGATGATGGGGAGCTGGGAACGCTGCAGCCACCTTATTGATGGCTCTGTATTCAGTTCAGTGAGTAACATAGGTCAGCTGCTGAGGAGGGAGGATGGGGCAAAAAACAGATGCCATGGTAGGGCCTAAGAATCACAGAGTGAGAAAGATGTAGACGGCTGGCAAGCAGGAGGGGTGAATAAACAGCTGCTTCAGCAGCTTTGGAAGCAAGGGGGGCAGCCTGCAGCACTGAGCTGGGCCTAGCTCAGGGAGAAGGCAAGGAGCAGCTGGTTCTTCTGCTCCCTCTGTTTGACCTTTCTGTTGTGACTAGCAGGGGGAATAAAGCTAAGAGAGGTTTACAGTGATGCCCTGGACCAGATCCCTGTTTTCAATTACATGTAACTGTGAAGGTGGGGATATGCAGCGCTGTGTCTCAGTGGAATGAGCCCTCTGTGGTCTCAGCTTTGTGACTTTCTCCTCCTTCTTTCCCATGTCTGTTCAGTAGCCCATTTCTTCTCGTCGTGCTCTTCTGTCTTGCTCTCCCACCTTTCACATCTCTGTTCAACACAGGCTTGGGTGCTGCACCAATGGTGCTCCATAACAGCAGCAAATCCTGGGCTTTAGCAGTAAAGCCCTGCTAAGTGCTTCTGAGGTGATGTCTCCGACTGGGTCCTGGCCTCTAGCACATGGAACACATCCTTCTCTGGGCCTTAGTGCAAGGCTATTGCAGAGATAGGGTTTATTTCCCCTTTAGTCTGACTACTCCTGAGGATGAGTGTTGGGATGGCAGCACACACATAGTTCACGTCTACTGCCTCTGTGTTTGTGTGCTGCTCTTCATCTTGCCATTCACATCACTTGCAGGTAAAGGCAGAGCCAAGCAGGCATCAGATGACAGTTCAGAAGCGAGCAGTGAGGAGTATGGTGAGGATGATGATGAAGAAGAAGGAAGGTATGAAATCGAGGAGGATGAGGAGGAATTGGAAGACAACAGTGACTCGGATGGTGAGTACAGCAGTTGGGCAATAGGGAAGGGGCTCTTTTGCGCTTTGGGGGCTCCTCTACAAAGGAACCATCTCTTCTGTTGTGCTGCTGTTCTGAGCTGCAGGGTGTCAGGAGGGACTCTTACACACAGACACACACAGCCTGGACAGGGAGACCTGAGCTGATACTGAGAGCAAAAGGGTTAAGGTCTTTGCAGGCCTTGCTCCACCAACCCACCAGTCCCTTTCATCTCTTCTCAGGAGCCTCCTGCAGAGAGGCTCAGACAAGCTCTTGAAGTTCAGCCCACCCCAGCAGGGCACAGAGCTTTGCTTCAAGGCTCTCTGCAGGTTACGCAGCCATAGGGGTGGAGGGTGTCTGCACCTTTCATCTGAGCAGTGCCTGGGCTATGGGGAACCCTTTGGTTGCTGCTTCTCAGCCGCTCCTCCCAGGATGGGACTCATAGGAGACCTTGCCCAAGTCCTGCTTCATCTGAGGGTCATCAGACCCTAAGTGCTCATCTCAATCTCCCCCCTTTTCAGCTTAAATAATGTTTTCCTGTTACTAATCCTGAGCACTTCTGCAGGGCAGTACCTGCTGCTCGGAGGTATTGGTCAGAGCAGCGGGCATCGAGGTAGGAGGTTTCCAGTTCCATGCTTCTTGCAGGCCAGAACCATCTAAATAGGTACTGAGGAAGCCACCAGCTATGTCACCAGGGCTGTGGGGATGCTAAACCAGGCTTTGCTGCAGCTGAGCAGAGAGCATCCTCCCCTTCCATCCCTTGCACAGCGCCACAGGCAGCTGAGAGCCTGCTCAGCACCCTGCAGAGCAGCTCAGGCTCGCTCCTGTCTGCCAAGTCCCTGTGCTAAGCTGCAGACAGAAACTGGGCCTGCCAAGGGTGTTCTTTTGTGTGCCATTTCCTTCGCCCTTTGTGTCAGAGCAGCAGGGTCTGCTCCTCACATGCTATGGGGTGCAGGAACAGCCACAAAAGCTGCTCTGTGCTGCCTTTCTGTGCTAGTTTGGGGAGCAGGAAGGAGGAAAGAGGCCAGGCGAGAGCAAAGTGTGCCTGATTTAGCATGGCAGATGGCTGTGGCTTGGCACGCACGCCCAAACCTCGGTGCCCAGAATAGATGGGTGTTTGATGCATGTTCTCACAATGCTGTGAAGGAGCAAGAGGGGAAGTTTTCCCTCGCTGCCTATTGGAGTATTCAGGAGGAAAAGCACCAAGGAACGGTGTTTGGGGGAGCAGAACTCTAGAGCCTCCCTTCTTCCAGCCCTAATGTAGCTTTAGAGCCAGTTCCTGAGTCTCCCTGTTCCTGAATACCTGGTGTAGCTGCAGTGGTATTCCAGCCCAGGTGCTCCTGGCCTGTGGCACTTTTCCAGCCATCCATCAGGCTGGGATGGGGCAGATCCGCCCCTCCGAAGTCTCCAGCTGTGTGTGCCAAGTGTCTCTGTTGTGCTGTTCACCAGCACACTCATACATGCAGCCTGGTCAGGCAGTGAGACAGTGAGGAGCTGCTGTCAGCTTCCCAGCCTCCAGCAGGCCAGAGTCTGAGGGGAGAGCTCTGCATATGCTCCCAGTGGAATGAGAGGAAAGGGCACTGGGAATGGGGACTGTCCCTAGAAACCAGTTCTCGCTTGTGCTCCCCACTATTAAAGCATCATTTCAGAAAGGAGGGAGCGTGGCGTTAGTTTTACGTTGAGAGGCTCCTTTCCTGCAGCCCTTCATTCCCAGCCTGGCATCTCCAGCGAGGAAGACTGACCTGAGCCACAAGGGATGAAGGTTTGGAAGCACTCATGTTCCTCTTGGATCTCTGTGTCTCTGCCTCAGGCATAGCAGTTACTCAGGTCTCCCATCACTCCCTGCAGAGCTCTCCTCCTGCTGAGCGCTGCAGCAGCACCGATACATTAATGAGGGGCTGGGATTAATTAGCAGCAAGTTGCCTTGTTCCCAGTGCAGCAGGACTGAGACCTCCCTCTCCTTCCCCAACAGAGGAAGGCCGGGAAGGCACCCGCGTTCCGCAGGGATCACAGCAGAGGAGCCGCACGGGTGGGATGTCCCGAGCCGACCTCGAGCTGCTGGCGCAGGGAGATGAGGACGTTGTGGAGGACTTGGCTTTCTCTGACGATGACTGAGCCCCCTCCGAGCTGCTGGTACCACAGCACCCACCCTGCGGCACCCACAGCTGGGTCTTGGAGCCATGGTAAGAGCTGGGAGGGCAGCCCTGGGTGCCACCAAGGACTTGGCAGTGACGCAGCAGAGGCGCTGCTTGGACTTTAAAGCTGTTTTCTGCCCGGTATAGTTTTGGTAACAGTGAAATTGTGCTCACATCCAGGCCAGTGGAACTGCCCAGCACCGGTAATAAACAGCCCTCATTAAAAGCTGCTGCTTTCAGGAGCACAGGGCTCAGTTTCAGCCCCTGGAGCGTGAGCCAAGGGGAAGTACAAGTTCTTTTGTCCGAGGGTCTTAAGATACAGGGGGAGTGCAGAGGTGGGAGGCTGTACAGGCAGGAAGGGCTAAGAAGAGGCAGAACTAACACCATAGGGACCATGCTTTCATTTTACAATGGGTGTTGGACTTGCTTAGCACAACCAAGGGCCAAATCTGAGCCTGTGCTTTGTACCAGACCTATTGTTAGTGACCTAAAATTGCCTTCTAGAGCCAGTTCCAGCTGCTGCTGAACACGTTTGTCCTGGTCCTGCCATCAGCAGTGATGACTGCAGGTGCCTTGGGCATCAGATCACTGGATCACCTGGAAAGCTTCTAGGTGCAGCTCATGCTGTCTCCTTGTAGGAGTGGTGCTTGTGGGAGGCCACTGTGTAGCTCAGGGTGGGTAAAGGCACCAGAAACAGCTTCTCTGTAGAGACCACTGCTAGCTTACAGCTGTTCTGCACTGAGTGCTGCTCCTCTCCTGCTTCCAGACATCATTGCTGCACAGCTAACACTGCTGCAGTGTGGTGGGGTGCAGTGTTTGCTTCACTTGGTGTGTTTTGGAGCTTAGCAGCAGGAATAGGGCTGGAGAGGGCTGCTTTTCCCAAGTGCAGTTACAGGAATCAGTAGCCATGCACCCAGATGCCCTCAGGCTTTTAAATGGGAGGAAGTAACCTCAGAAATGGGTAAGTTGTGTTTTATTATCCTCATCATCATTATTGTCACTGTTATTATCATTTATAGCCCACTTTGAGAGGAACAAAGCATCTGCTGCTTCAGTAGCAGCTCTGGAGTGCTCAAGACTGAGGTTCCCTATGGCTGGTAAAGCCTCTGTCACAGGGGAGCTGCCTGGAAAGACGAGGCCCTAATGATAAGAAAATGGTTTGTAAGTTACCTTTTAGTCCCAAAGAGGAAGGAGTTGCTCCTCCTCCCTCTGGCTTAGTGGCAAGGTAAAGAACCAACCCTCAGGCTGGCTTTTAGGCCAGAAATGCTGCAGCCCCAACACACAAAGTGTTACCACCAGCAGCAGGGTAACGCGCAGTGAAGGAGAGGAGATTCTTGGGTAAAGAACCACATCCAAGGAGCTCGGGTACTGGTTGTAAATTAAGTGTGTCTTCTCTTTTATTTAAACTGATTGCTGGGAAGCGTTTGTACGGTGATGTGATGGGCAATGGCTGGTTGGTTTTTACAATAGAAAGAAGCTAATGTACCACCAAGCTAAGTTTGGTAACAAAAGGACGGCAGCACGTGCAACCTTGAAACAGAAAAGGGCAGGGGGAGCAAAGTACCACATGTGATTGTTGTTCACAACTGTACAAGTCACAGGAGGGCACCCCCAGGAGTTACCATCTCATTCACAGTAGTAAAAACTCCTTCTTACCCATTGGTTGTAGCCTGAACCCCTCCCTCCCAGCATCCCTCCCCTGCTCTGGGAACACACAGGTACCTGTCTCGTGGTCCACAGCAGGCCAGAATGTGCAACTGCATCCACCTCTGTAACAAGGCTTGAAAAGAACCAAAACAACCCCAGAACAAAAGAACCCCCCCACCCCAATGTAGAAATGAGTCTGTTGTACACGTGAGGGAGGCCGGGGTGCCCCTTGAGCCCACCAGAGCACACTGCTGGGTCTTCTCTTTACAAAGCATCGAATGGGCAAAACCAAGCAGCTCTGCAGGGCTGGAGCAAGGGCAGAGCCTGTTCTCTGTGTGCCAGGAGGGGGGCAGCCCCCCGGCTGTGCCGTACCATCCACTCCGAAGTAAACATGGACCCGAACTTGCCTTTTAGTTCTTCTTTGTCTTTGTTTTTGGCTGTCTTTGGTATTGGTTCAAAGTTGCTAGAGATGCATAGACACCTGAATGAGGAACTGAGTCCAGTTGCCAGGGAGGAGGAGCCAGCTGGGAAGGTGGGTGCTTTCAGTTCTGGTGATGGGGTTTCCTGCTCAGGGATGCGGAGTACCATTGGGAGCAGCAGTCGCCTCTTCCCTTCCCTGTTTGCAGCCACCCCAGAAGTTCCTGAAAGCCGTGGTTCTTTGAAGGCAAAGTGTTCATTCCCTGTCCACGGCTCTGGGGAGCGAGAAGGGGGGGGTGAAAGGGAATGGGAAGGCTGCTGCAGCCTCTTGAATCACTCTCCCTTCACTTGCGTTGTCTCAGGACATCTTTGGATTGTTTCATTCCTTCTCCTTTTAGTCTCTGTTGGGTTTTCTCCACCCCAACCAAAAAGCAAATGCATCCAATATAATGAACCCCCTCCCTTCCTCACCCCTGTGTCTCACACAGCTGAGGGAGGCTCTCCTGGCCTCACCGTGCTCTTTACCTTCACTTCGCTCCATGAGCTCAGTCCAGGCCACCGGGAGCTGCCCTGCAGTTAGGACGGAGGCTTCGTGGTGTCGCTGAGCGCGGCGAGGACGCCGGGGGCCCCGTTCTCCTGCTTCGGGGACACGCGGCTGGCGGAGGGGAGGCTGCTGAAGGGGGAGGCCACGCTGCCCGTGGAGGACGGCCGCAGCTCCGTGGCCGGGGGCAGGTCCCGCTCCGGGGGCCGCAGGCCGGGAGGTTGCAGTGGGAAGGCCATGGGGAAGCCTGCCATGTACAGGACCCTGCCCACCCTCTTGGCCACCTGCGGGGAGAAGGAGGAGGAAATAAATGCAGGGGGGGTAAAAAGGGATGAGAAAGGGCACAAATGGGCTTTAGAATCACGTGAAAGCTGCGTTTTCAGGCAGCAAACACCCAGGTTCTGTGCTCCAGACTGGTTTGGGTTGGAAGGGTCCTTAAGATCATCCAGTTCCTTAAATCTAACCTGAACTTGCCCTCTTTCAGTCTGAACCCATCACCCCTTGTCCTATCGCTCCCATCCCTGAGGATGAATGAGGAGTCCTTCTCCAGCATCCTTGTAGCACCCTTCAGATACTGGAAGGCTGAAAGAAGAGCTGGGTAACACAGATCATAGAAGGGTGACCAAACACCATGTCCATGTCTGAAGAGCAGGACTTGCTCTTAGAGGGGAGCTGGGATAACAGGGGAAGGGGAAAAACTGGCTCCAGGGTGGCTGCTGTTCCTGCGCAGGAAGCTGCAGCCTCCCCCTGCTCCTGCAGTACTAAAGGGAACTCCTGCAGCCATTCTCCCTCCCAGCGAGGACCAAAGGCCCCACAATGTTCCAGCACCTACAACAGCTGGTTCCCATTTCAGCTGGAACAAAAACACAGGCTTGTGCTCAAACCAGACAACTGCCACATTATTCACTTAGCAACAGTGGGGCTTTGCTCCCCACTTACACACAGACCCCCCCCCCCCCAGCCATGCCTTATTATAGACCTTTAAACACTATTGATTAAATGGAAGCAAGGTTTTTCTCCTTTCAGCCCATATCTCATGTTCCTCCCCCTCCAAATCCCATCTAAGAACAGCTCTGAGCTATTTGGCCTCCTCTGTTTTGGAAGAAACAGAAGAGTTTTATTTCCTCCTGAATTGACCCATAGGGAACAATTGCCCACAGAACCTTTTTATTAGCCCCCTCATAAACAGTGAGGGCTGTAGGGAAAGCAGTAAAGTTGCTCTTATTGTTTTACCATAATGTAATGAATGTGTAAGCTTGTGGCTTAGGGAGGCTCTGCCAGAGCTGGGTGTGCAACCCATGGAGGAGCACACAAGCGATGCTGTCACAGGCACGGCCATGACAATTCCCAAGGGAATGCACTGGACCAGCCTGTTCCTGACATGGCAGAAGCTGTTTTGTGAGCATGAAAAGGGGAAATCAGGACATTACTGGAGGTGTTCTTCTGGATTTGAGGCAGCTGAAATGGGAGTCACCAAGAGGCCATGGCAAAGCAGTTTTATGGAAGCAGAGACTTGGAAACCAAGTCACTGACAGGGGAAAGGGTGCTGTAAGAAGGAACATCAAGGGCACAACAGCAAAGGAGTGCACTGAGGAGGGAACAGAGTCCCCTGAAATAAAGGACTAACACAATGATGTGGTTTCCGTATCCTGTGTGTCAATGTATGAGTAGCACAAGCTGGGGGTGCATGTGGGAGGGGGCATGGCCCATCAGCAGGACCAGTAAGGTGGGACCAGCAAGAGAGAAAACAGAGCCTATGACTGGCCCAGCAGAGAAGGGAAAGGTCCATTATGCACTGGGGAGGGGAAGTGACAACAGATGCTACTGAGAGATGCTATAAATGCATTTGTGCTTCAAGCCCTGATAGAACCACCAAGAGCCATGCAGTTACATAGAAAAGGAGCAGAAGGATTTGGGTCCAGTCTAGGAAAGAGCTGGTTCCTCAGATGGCTTTACCCAGCTTTTATGTACTCTGAGATAACCCATTTGCATGTTCACCTGATGCAAAAGCATCTCCCCTGCCTCACCTGGTTGCAGGTTTCCTCCTTTCCTAGCACTGTTTGTGGGAACATCCTAACATCTCTTTCCCAACAGGAGCTGGTCCATGTAGGAGTTTCCCACTTCACCCTTTTACTCCCTCCCACCACTTGTCCTGAGCTACTTCCTTCTGTCCCTGGCCTCTGAGTACCACTGGGTGACAGCTGAGGAGATGGAACATTCTGGAGTGTTGAATCCAGAATCACATGTAAATAAATGAGCAGTTACAGCTTAAGGAATTATGTTCAATACATGAGGTCCTGACAGCCCTTTCCTGGCTAGGGACAACAGGAACATGTGCCGCTTGCTGCTACAGAGAGAATATTCCTACCTGTGACCTGATCTTCAGTGCAGGTCCGAGTTTCAGCCCCATGTTGTTCAGTAAGTGCTCTTCTGTCAGGAGGGGCAGGGTCTCCCCATCAATAGCTTGCTCTCGGAATACCTGGAAGCAACCAGAACACAAATCCAGGCTTAGGAATGCCACTGATGGGCCTGATGCTCGCGTCTTGCCCTTGCACAGGAGGGTGCTGTGGAGAAGGTGGAGTAAGTTAGTCCTGCTACATGAGGGGTAGGAACAATCCTGTATCCACAGCCAGGAGCCAGCGAGTGAAAGGAGGCATGTGGCAATGGCAATTGGGCTCATTGGGATGGTTTAAAGCAATACTTTCATTTACCTTTGTTTCTATGGTACAATGGGGCAGGAACAGCCCCAGGTTTGCTCACCTTTCTTCTCCCCACCACTAACAGTGACACAGACTAATAACTACCTCAGTGCCACTGTAGTGGTACTGTAGTGTATGTGGTACCACTACACATGGTGTGATCCTGCAGGAAGGCAACACAGGGAAGTCTCTTACCCCTCTCCTGGTTCACTGAGTGAAGCAGAAGCTGGTGATGTGCAAACCTGGGCTCAGCAATGACAGCAGGGCTGGAATAATCCCATCAACAGCAGTTTCCGCATTCCAGCCATGCAAACCTGCACCATCTTAACACACTTAAGGACAGGAAAAGAGCTCTTTGTTTTGCCCCTATTTCCAATGCCAGGGTCATGCAAGAGTTTTCCACCTCACAGGGGCTGTGTAATAAGGGTTAAGGTCTGGCTATTGCTCTGTTCTTCATGCACAGAGCAGGGCTGCGCTTACGTCGCCTCCCCAGGGTGGTCACTCTGCAGGTACAGGCTGGATACGTGATGCCTAAACTGCCATCACTGTGACCCAGGCTGCAGGTACCACAGCATGGAGATGCCCGTCAGAGGCCTGGTTTTCCCTATGAAACCCACTTCCACAGTGTATGTTCCTGGATGCTCCCCAAATGAACTGTGTGGGGCAATGCCTTATGCATGGTGTTAACTATCAATAAACACCACAGCAAAGAAGAGGGGTTCAAATGATGCTAATGGCTTCTTTGTCAGCAGCAGCCCATAGCCCATGGCCACACTGGTTGGTAGAGCCAAGGCAGCTGAGCTGCTTCAAGTGGCTTTTATTGCTGGGCTCCAGCATAAAGCTGCTCAGGACTGCAGCACATGGCTCTGCTCTGCCCTAGCGAAACTTACTGCACCAATTTACTTGCCTCCCTCTGCAGCTAACATGGGCTGGGAGCCAAAAGCCTCCCTTTGCACACACTGAAACCCTCCATAAGAAGCCTTGTAACTTAAGGACAGCATCCCCTTGGGTGTCCCATGGGTCCTGATCCACTGCAGGGACAAAGCTGAGCACTGCTGAGGGCTGAAATGAGGCACAAGGCCGTTAGTCCCAATGCACAGCCCAGCACCAGCCTCCTGCTGGGTTTCCTGGCAGGAACAGCCTGCAGAGCAGTGCCAGACCTCCCCAGCACTGTGGTTTTGGAGAGGAGAACACAGGCAGCTCAGAGCTGGGTCACCCCTCAACGCTGGCATTTGCACATAGTAAAAACCTGCTAAAGCACATAACCACAGTGCATAAAAACACATCATCCCTTCAGCCATGCACCCCCTGTGTAACGCAGCTCAGGCACGACAGGAGCCTGGTTACAGCAGCTCCCGCTGCCATCGAACACAGTGTTTGCAATGCACTGAGATTGCTGAACCTC
The DNA here is from genome assembly GCA_009867235.2 of Psittacus erithacus. Lineage (NCBI taxonomy): Eukaryota > Metazoa > Chordata > Aves > Psittaciformes > Psittacidae > Psittacus > Psittacus erithacus. The sequence goes on along the minus strand of WYDI02024952.1, from coordinate 18,867 downwards.
TGTCTCAGCGAGGTATTGATTTCTTCCCCACCACTCGAGCAGGAGCTGGCAATGGAGGTGGAAATGGATGAGCCTCCTGCAAATTGGCTCTCGTAAAGAGAAAAGCTTCCAGGCAACTCCTGCTCTTCATTCCCCAGCACAGGAATGCAGACGAAGTGCAATGCCACCGGTGCAGGAGCACACTGAGATGGGGAGAACAGAATGGGAGCAGATGTGTGCTTCGTATGGGTGTGTTTTGGTTTTAGAGCCTTTTGCTTGAGCTTTAACACCCATCCCCTTTATCATCCCCACTAAACCCAGTTCCTGAACCCCTCTGCACACACACAGACCCGCTGCTTCTCACTCCCATCAACACCCATCCATCCACCTTCCTTTGTAACCAGTGTCCCTTCCCTCCCTCTCCCCACAATCAGAAACTGCCCTTACACACACACAGAATCATCCTGATCCACTCTCAAACACAACCCAGAACTCTGCTGTTCCCCTTGGGGAGTTCTACATGTACCCCGTCCCTGCAACAAGCATTTGCTTTCCTAAGTGCTGCCTCTCACCTGCATGCACAGCTCTTTGCTCCCCTGAAGCACTGGGTTTACAGGTGGTTTTAACAAAGAACTTCTTCCTCAGAGCTCATCTCCATCTCCCCTCTGGCAGGTTAAACCCATTCCCTCTTGTCCCGTCACCACAGGCCCTTATAAAAAGCATGGAAGCAGGATGCTGAGCTCTATCCTGAGAATGGCTGGGGCAGGCGTTCAGCAATGACCAACCCTTGTCCCTACTTCATCCCCTCCCACTGCACTCCTATTGCTACCCATCCGCAAGGCCCATCACACATCTCAGGATAGCAAGTAGCTATCTCCCAGCGCAGGAGGAGAGTGGCTCTGAGACAGATCATCTCCTAGGTGGGAGGAACAGTGCAAGTAAAGCAGGCACAGAGAGCAGGGACGGAACAAGGGCTGGGAAGAGCTTTACCTGAGTGTACTCGGTGCAGCCAGACAAGTTGGACACGAAGCTGCACACATCCTCCACTGTCCATTTGCTGATGTCTTCCAGCGCGGGGCTTTCCTCACCATCCAGAAAGAGACCTCCCATGGTGCCTGGATTGTTTGGAGTGGGGAGGGTGGGAAGAAGGGGAGGAGAAAGAAACATAAATCATTCAAATCCCACCCGGACAACAATGTGAATATGTTTCTCTAGCCACACATTCATCTTTAATGACCTGTCAATTACAGCACTGGGCAGGGTCAATTCATAGGCCTCTTCCTCCTGGAGGTCCCCAGCTAGGAAAGGGGAGGGGGGGGGTTAGGGAAAGGAAAAAAAAGCCCCGGCTAATGTATTTCATGTGTTTAATGTTCTTCAGCTGTGGGGAAGGGATAGGGGGAAGGGAGAGGAAAGAAACAACCCTCAAGGAGGGTTTCTCCACACGCACCACAAAGCCGAAAGCTCGGCCTGCCCTATGGGCTGCTTCCCCCCATCCCTTCTCCTGGTGATGTGCTCCAAAAGGGAATGGGCCCCGGCACCTCTCCCTGGTGGCCACTGCCTCCATCACCAGAGAAGAGCTTCCTTCCACAGGTTCATTTTCAGTCCACCCCAGTCTGAAGCATCCATGGGATCGGCTGCCTCGGAGCCGGGCGATGGGTGATGGGATGACCCTCGCCAGCCCCTGGGGTGCTCCGACACAGCCCAGCTCGGTTCAAGCCCATGTGTCAATGCCCTGCAACGCAACAGCGGTTCAGGTCCCAGCCCTGTCACCACTGACAGAGGTGATGGGTTCCAAAGGGGGGGAAGAGCCTCCTCCAGCCCTGCATCCGCAGCACCTGAGAGCAGGGGATGCGCTGGCGCCTAGAGCTAAAGGAGAGGCACAGAGAATAAGAAACATCAGGCAGTTAACTCCTATCTACTGCAACGTGTAACAGGGAAATGCAGCAACAAGTAATGAAGAAACTGAGTTCCAAAAGACACCACTTCATGGGGGAGGAATAAAAGGTGCTGCTAACCTGTGGAACTCCCTGCTGCACGACACCATTCAGACCAAGAGGACATTCATAGGGATACGAACATCCATGATTACAGTGGATAGAAAAGAGTTTATGAGGGAGATGAGCAGAAAAAGACCTTCTCCCACGGGGCTATTATGCCAAGATTATCTGTCCTGTAGGCTTAAGGTCTGACCAGCACCATGGATGTGACCACTCCTTGGCTCTGGTCCACAGCACATTGGCTAGCAGATACAGGCTTCCATAAATAATGACAAGCTAAAGCGGGATGCAATGAAATCCTGGTGGGAAGCACAAGCCCAGAGAACAAGGGCCCAGTTCCCTGGGGAATGACCAGGTCACAGGGAAGAGGCACAGGAAGAGCAAAGCCACGCGCCGAGTCTCCACTTGTTGGCAAAGCCACCAGCACATTCCAAAGGATCAGGAAGAGGCCAGGAATTACACAGGAAGTCATCATGCCAATAGGATGCTTCTAAACCACCGGCCGCAGTCAGACACCATGTAATCATTTCCATTACGTTTCCGCTCCCAGTTTCCCGCTTCCCTTCCCAACCTCCGCACTGCTCCTGTAGCAGCACCACCGCATCCCTCCCTCCTCTCGGGAAAGGAGATGGCAACGTCTGCTTCAGCCAGAACTGCAGCCCACGGGGCTCCCACTGCAAACAGACCAGCGCCAGCTCCAGCACCTTGTGTCCCGCTGGAGGCCAAGCAGCTCCTAGCTCCCTTTGCTCCCTCTCCTTCCAGCCTGAAAAGGCTTCCAATGCTTGTGTGTGTGTGCTAACAGCCATAGGGAATGACTGAGAGCTTGGTGCCTGTCACTGCCAAAGAGGCAGCGCTTGCCTTCCCCTTGCCATCCCCAGCTCCCAGAGAGATGGACACGAGCCCTCATTCTCATTCCCATCCCATTTTGCTGGAGACAAACCCCCAGCTGCTTGTGCTAAACCCCACAATGCACTCAAACGGCTGAGGGCTTTCTTCCCTTTATTCACCCTTTCAGGAGAGGGTTTTTCTTTCTCCTCCGTTCAGGAAGGGTGGCTGCAGCTTGGGAAACAGAGGAAGTGCAACTGAACTCAATTATTCCAGGCACAGTCAATGCTCGGGCGAGACACCTCCATCTGCAGCCAGAGCGGGTGTCTCTGAGGGGATCCGACTGGAACAGCCAACTGCTTTCAAATGAGGTACTTCCTTATTCCAAAAGCAAGCCAAGGATTGAAGTGCAGCAACGCGGTGCTTGGGAATGAGCTCTGCAGCCAGGGCCATCCTCGGGGTTCAAGCTCAGCCTGGTCAGTGCCCACCAGCACGGGCAGAGATTCAGCCCAGCTGCCTCCTTCACAACTGGCAGGGATGCAGGGAAAGGCATAAAGCTTCTCTATGCTCCCTCTCCAGTGTGATCCATGAGCTGCACTGCATCTAGGAGCATTCCCAGGGTTCCTGACACTGCCCCAGAGCTGGGCTAACAACTGCTCCTCCTACAGAAGCCTTTCTCCTCTGTGGTTTCCTCTTCTTTGTCTCTTTGTGAACCCAGAAGGGGAGGGAGAGGTCATGATGCACACAGGGATGCACACACAGTCAGCGTGCTGTGGCCAAGGCTGAGGACAAGAGAGCCCCTCCGTATGGGAACCAGGAATGTTTTCCCCATACCCACACACGGATAAATACGACACGGCCAGAATATTATCTCAGATTGCTCTCCCCTCCCGTTTGTACCAGGGAAACAGGGACTGACTGCTGGAAATACTCTTGGGAGGGGGAAGGTAAATGCCAATACTTTGGGCTCTGGCCTATGGGTGATTCCTGTGGCACTGAATTGAAAAGCAAGAGGGTGGGAGCCTGTTTCCACTGAAGTTAGTGGGGAAACACCCCTATTCCCTGCAGAAACGCCCCAAACCTCAAAGCCCCAAAGACTCAGTCATCACTCTGTGTATTCAGCACCGCTCAAGCCCAGGTTGTGGAGCCTCAGGTCACTGGTCCTTTTGAACTCTAAAGGCTCTGGAGCAGAAGGGCTCCTGTCCTTCCTCCTCAGGAAGACACAGCATCGTCTGCTCCATCTCTGCGCGTGGCTGCTCCACTCATCTCTGCTCTGGCAGCCTGGAGAATGATAACAAATAGGTGCCAAGCAGCTGGAAGGGATGCACCTTCTATTATAGTAATGACATGTCACTGGCTCCTGCTGGACTCCGAGGATGCAGAAAGGGCAGCATCCATTCCCTGCCAGGCCTCCTGTGTCTGCCTCTGTGACAAATGACGGTCCAAGGGCCTGGTAATGGATGATGGAGCATTTCACCAGATGGGGCCCAGTGTGTAGGGACAGAAAAGCATCCATTGTCCCAGGCCAGGGTCTTGTAGCCAGGTGCCTACGTAAAAGCCTTCACCACCCACACTGCAACCCATTTATAACTTCCCTTCCTCCTCCTGATATCCAACTGCTCCAGAAGACCAGTTAAAGGCTGAGCAGGTCAAGGAAAGCAATCCTGTCCATCCCAGGAAAGGAAACCTGGTGTGAATCCGAGCTGCATGGGAGCTTTTACTCCTGCCTCCACAGGAGACATTCAGGTGCCAACTGGGAAATCAGTGCACAAAGCAAACCAGCCCAGCTCTGGGTTTAATCAGCTTGGCTACCACTCTGTAACCCCTCTCCCTGTGCATACCCCACCTCTTCCCTCACACTCAGGTCATGGAGCGGCGCTGGAAGGCTTGTGTTAATTGCTCTCCAGACTACGGATCGATGGGAGGATTTTAGCCTCCTGCACACTCCATCCTTCACCTTTTGCAGAGCACGGGGCTGGAGGAGGGCTGTGGGAGGAGGAAAGGAAGAAGGCTGCTGAAACCTCCTCGAGATGAGGTCATCGAGCAGCAGCCAGATCCCTGCAAGGCAGCTCAGGGAATCGACCCACCTCTGCCTGCCTCATCGATATCCATCCCAGCAGGGACAGCAAACAGCTCTGCCCCCAACGAGGAGCCTCCCCTTGCTGGGAGCCACTGCCTGGAACTCCAAAGTCATTTTCAATCAGCCCCTTCCCTCCTTTCCTGCCTCTGGCTGCTCCTTTTGGCCTCCCACTTTACCTGCCTTGCTAAGGTGGTTACTTTATGATGGCAGCCTGCAGTGTATAGCACATCATGATCATCCAGGCCAGAAGAGCGGTCCTTCTGCAAAAACAGTCCTTGCTCAGCCTGAAGAACAGAAGGCTCCAGGGAGACCTTACAACAGTCTTCAGGTACCTAAAGGGGTCACAGGAAACCTGGACAGGGGCTTTGGGCAAGGGCCTGTAGGGACAGGCCAAGGGGAATGGCTTTAACCTGCCAGAGGGGAGACTGAGATTAACTCTTAGGCAGAAGCTCTTGCCTGGAGCAAGCTGCTCTAGTGGAAGGTGTCCCTGCCCGTGGCAGGGGTTGGAGCTGGAGGAGCTTTAAGGTCCCTTCCAACCCAAACCAGTCTGGGATTCTATGATTCTATGCAAAAGGACTACGGACATGGCCCTGGGGGTGCGGGCCTGTCTGTCTTCAGGTGGTTTGTGCTCCCAAAGGCGAAAGCAACACATCTTCACTGACACACGTTACCCCAGCACACTCCATGATCCCCGCAGCACTTGGGTCAATACAGTCCTCAATATTCCAGCTGCTGAACTCCCCTCTCAACCTGCTGTGCTGCATCCCACAAGTGCCCTGTCCTCCCGAGGCTGTTCCAGGCGAGAGCTTGTGCTATGGAGTTGCACAGTGCCTAAATTCACTGATGCCTTGTGAATATTAACGCGTGAAGCTGGCTGAAAGCAAAAGAGCCCTTTGGCAAAGACTTACAGCCCTGGAACAGGCTCCACAAATCAGAAGTGCCTGGAAAGTGGGCAGTGAAACACAGCCCTGATCTCTGCCGAGGCCTCGAGACACAATCATGGTATAAATTCGAAGTGATAATAATAAATGGCCCATTACAGTAACTCCTGCATTGCTGGGGGAGGAGGAAGCCCATCCACCAGCCTGGCCTCCCTGCAGAGCCTGATGCAAGCGCTGAGCACCGTGGAGCTGTGCCTTTCCCTTCGGAATGCCAGGAGAAAAGGGCTCCTGCGAGGAAGCCTCGGCAGCCCAAGGCAACGGGAATATTTATCATGTTGGCCACCTGCCTGTCAGAGGAAAATCGCTTCCTCCTTCCTCGTTGGAAGGCAGCTCTAATGAGTGATGGGCAGCAGCCTTCACAACAGCGGCAGCTCTTTGCACAGGGAACAGGCAGCCCCAGCGACCCACATGCTGTGCCCCCCTTATTAGCAGGTCCGACCTCCTGCTAATTGCTCAGCCAAGTAATTAGCTGAGGCAGATTTTGGCTCCTGGCTAGAGCAGGGGCAGACCAGCCACCAGGGTTTGAAACCCTGCTTTGTACCGCATGGACTCACCATTCCCTTCTTGGCTGCCCATCTCCACAGCCCAAGGGGCTGCTCTGTGGGGACCAGAGCCCAGCCATGATTTCCAGGCCTGCCTGTCCCATCCAACAGGCACTGATCCAGCTATACCAGTGCTTGAGATATACACCATAGGCAGGGGAAAGAGCCCCCCGAGCTCTGCTCTGGAAAAGGGGCACGGCGGGGTAACTCTGTCACCTCTAAGGGCATGGGGCAGCCAAGATGTTTAAATCACTGCCAGGGAACTCTCTGACACCCCATCCCAAAGGCACTACCTCTGCTACCCTAGGAATGTCCCAGATACGACACTCAACAGGGAGGAAAACACGGCAGCCTTAATCCTTCATGTCCCTCACCACAAGCCATGGCAATGCACAGAGGGAGAACTGAGCATGCGGGAACCAGTCAGCCACCGTCCAGCCCTGCACATCCCCAGTACCATCTGCAGCTTTCCCTGTGGAACATCCTCATCCCCAGACCCAGCCATCCTGGCAAACTCTCCTTCAGTCCCCTTATCCTCCTCTAGAGCTGGGTGTTTCTCTCCAACCTGGCCATTCCTTGGGAATCACATAAGCCCAAATGTCCTCAGAGCCTTTTAGGTTACCCTTCCAGATGCATTACTTCCATCCCTTTACTTGGTAGGCTGTTGCCTCTCCTTGAAGACCCCAAAATTTACTGGTATCTGTCCCAAAACATGCCTTCCAAAGAAGGCCCAAGCAACTGCAAGGCCTCTTAGTCCATCATACTGGGATCTCCCTTCTCATGCACACGGGACTCACTTTGCTCCTGCCCTCCTCTTTATGACCCTTGATTTGCTTCACTGCAAATGAAATCTGTTTTATGAATTAAAAGAAGGTGTTTGGTTCTCAGCAAAGAGAACTCCAACCACCCTGCACAACAGGAAGGGGGAAGAGTCCCACTCGTAGCACTCTGCAGAACAAGTGGCTGCAACACAAGCACTCACCTGCATGGAAGTATGGGCTCATGGTGTACGGGAATCCGAAGGGCAGCGGCTGAGGCGGTGGGATGGAGGCTGGCGGGAGGTATTTCACCTCGGTTTTGTTGATGCCTGGCCCAAGCAGGTGGCTGGGGGACTCTGCACTGGAGGAGCTGCAGGGAGCAGTTTGACCCGGAGCCCCTTCACCCAGCTCCTTGGCCCCTTCACATGCTTTGCCCGTCTCTTTGCACTCCTTAAGCTCCGCAGCCGAGCTGCTGCTCTCAGCCTTCAAGCTCTCGGGCTTCTCATCGCTCACATCCGCATCGCTCTCAGAGTCCTTCATCTCCTCATCATTACAGTCCTGAGCCCCATCGCGTGCCCGGGGCTCCGCCAGCTCCTTGGCCTCGCTCATGCCCTGCGGCTCGGCGCGGTGATGCGCGGCTTTGCGGCTGCCGCGCCGGGGCTGCTCCTTGGGCGGCGTGGCGCTGCTGGGGACGCTGGGGTTGAGGGACAGCAGGGGAGTGTTGTTGTGGCGCAGCACCAGCATGGCATTCCGCCGGGACAGCTCTTCCCGCAGCGGGTGCCCCTCGGGAATGTCGTGCACGTTGCGCAGGGCAGGGTGGTCGGGGGGCAGGCCGGGGTGCAGGCTCAGGGGGTCTCCAGCCAGTAGTCGTTGCCTGTGGAGGTTCTCCAGCTCCTTCTGGCGGATGATCTCGGCTGACATCTCCAACCTAAACAGGGAGAGGCAGAGGGGGAACGTCATGGAGGGCTCTGGGAATAACTTGCTAACCCACCAGAGCTTGCAGGATCAAAGTGTCACCTCCGCATCCACACTTCGCTTCACTTGGACACCGCTCTGTTGCCTGTGCACAGCTCACCCAACGCAATACCCCACATTCCTCTGCGTGCTGCCAGGAAAGGGAAGGAAAAACCCAGCCCAAGCCCAGGCTGATCCTGTACGATCCTCACCTTGCCAGGTTTTGCTTCCGTAGCATCTCTTGCTGTCGTGCAAACATCTCTGCTTGTGCTGGCTGTAGGAACCCATAACCTGGGGACAGGGAGAACGATACTATGGGGTTATTAATGTCAGCATTGACTTCGCCAAATCAGGGCCAGCCCCCAGAGAGCTAACTGAGAGCTGCCTTTCTGTTCTGGAGCCCATCTATTCCCCCACTCCTGAGGCAGAGCAGCCTGCTGCTGAAACACTGAACGAAGGAGGATGATGGGAATTGAAAAAGAGCAGCCAAGGCAACCTGCTCCTATTGCAGCAAAACATGGGTGAACTCAGCACAACAGCAATAGGGAGACACAGAAACGTGTCTGGGCTGTTTGGCTGAAGGACAGTCACAGCCTGCATCCTCGCTATTCACTCTCCCTGGCTCAGTGTGTTTCTTCTGCACTCACCTGGTGTCTGGCACAGAGCTGAAGGCACCCCAAGGAAAGGAGGTCTCAAGTGGGGCCCTAGGGCAATGTGGGGTGCGTTCTGGGGTGAGAGCAGAGGCGGTGGGTGGGATATCTCCCTGCAGAAGAAATCAGAAAAGAAATGAATGTTAGAAACCTGAAGGCTCCAACCATAGCACCCAGAGGGCTCTGGCGCAGGAAGAATGCCCTTTCTGCAGGCAACCCGCATTCTGCAGCAGAGGCTGTTGTGAGACAGAAAGATCCCTCTTCACCCATAAGCAACATCTGTATAAGGGAGAAAAGGAAGAGAAGAGAAGGGAAGAAGAACCAGAAGGGGAAGAAAGCAGCCAGGACTCCATAAATCCCCCATACTTCCCACCTTGATGTGTTTGCCTTTGAGCTGGGCTGTTTGAGGAGGGTTTGGCTGCCCAGGGCTAGCAAAGGCAAGGCGAGAGAGAAGACATAACTGAGGCAGAGAAGGACACAGACAGGAGAGATAGGGATCGGGATGTGAGCAAGAAGTGCCATGGGGTCAGTAAAAAGAATACTGCTGGAGAAGGGGTGGGTGATGCTGCCCAGGATGGGCAGAAGCAGATGTAAGGTGGAAGAGGCAGGTCTGAGAGGTGGGGAAAGGACAATGCCTGGAAGCAAGGCAGGTAGTGCTTGCTTGTGCAGGCAGGAGCGGGGAAGGCAGGAAAGGAGTAAGAGCCAAGGTCTCTTCCATTAGTCAGATCTGCCCTGGGAGCCTGCAAGCAAATCTGCTTTCCGGCTGCACGTCTCTTAATTCCTTTTGATGGCCACTTACAACGTTATTACCTTCACCAGGGCATCCAGAGGCCCAGCCAAGTGCTGTGCCGTTTATTTTCATTTTACAGTATCTCCCTATAAAATGTGCCTCAGGAGAGACTGGAGAGCAAAAAAAGGGAGCAAGAAGGTGCACGACTGGCACAAACAGACCATACACACAGCCACGCTCCCTCTTTCCATGGGGGAATGGCACGCGAGTGCAAGAACCCCAGGCACCCATCCCCACATTACCACCACGGCTCAGGAAAAGCCGGACAATGACTCTTTAGGTATGAGATGGGCAAGGAAAGGATTCCTGTTGTTTCCCTAGCTATTCCCAGCATAGCTTTATCCTCATTCTATGCCACACACTGACCCACTCAACCAAACAGGCTGCGATTCCCCTCTGATATACCCCTGTCTCCCTCCCCACTTCCCGCCTGCCTCTGCTCCCATTCCCCTGGTTGGCTCCATCCCTCCTTCCCTCCTTCCTCCCCTAGCTCTCCTCTAAACTAATTGCAGAGCTCGGCGTGTCTGGAGGAGAGCCACGGATCGATCGCTCGCTGTTGAAATGTTAATGCTAATCGTATCAGGGCTCCGCCAGCCCCTCGCACTTCAGTGGCAGCTCCAATTAATCTCAGGTAACGCAGCGCCTGACCTTCGGCTCCGAGCCGGGGCAGCAGCCAAGCGATGCTCATGTAATTACACCATGAAGTGTGTAATCACCTGCCCTAATCCCCGAGGCCTCACAATTAGCCGAGGCCTCGGTCGCTGGGCTGCCAAGTGCTTTTGCCACCCAGGACAGCCTGCAGATGAATAACGGACAATTAAAGCGGCATGACGGGGGCTAGGAGGTGTCCGTTCGATCGTAATTAGCTGTAATCATGGGCAGACGAGCCTGGCAGACGTGCTGCTCCCTTTATAAGAAGCAATTTAGGAAATCAAGTCAGTTTTAACCATTCCATGGCCAGGCACGCTGTGCCCGTGCCCTCCCTGCCTGTTCTATATGCAGGGAAAGGGGATCCTGAGTGAGAGAGCAAGCCCCCAGGCACACAGAGCTCAAGAGGAAACGCTAAACACAAAGAGAGTGGCTTCATTTTAGCCAGGAAGGGACAGTCTATCCCCAGGGAGCATACTGTTTGATGAGGATCTGGATTGGACACTGCAAAATCAAAGGTTCTCTCTTTAGTAGCAGCCCAATGTTAATCAGAGGCTATTTTGATGCTTTAATGTGGCACTACGGGCCTTAACTTTGCTCCCTAAGGAATTCACATCTGGTCAAGGCCCTGCAGTTCATTCCCTCTGTTTTTCAGGGAGGGGATCAACTCATACTTTGGGCTGGGAAGGTGGGCAGCAGGATGAAGCAATGGCTGTGGGATCTGATTGTGTTGCCATGCTCACGGCTGAGCACAGCAACACACTGGGGCAGAGACAGAGGTAGTGGTAAGAGAGGCTGTTAAGAAACACATTAGGAGCAACTTGGAACATGAGAGGTCAGTCACTGCCTGCGTTACACACACAGCACACGCTGGGGAGGAGTCCAAAGGTTTAGGGAACTCAAGGAGACCCATTTGCATGTGCTGTCATCATTCCTGCCTGACACAGCACACTGAGACCATGGAGTCCTCTCAGCAACCAAACGCATGCAGAGGGCAAAGGTGCTGGGTGAGCAGATAAACAGGACCAGCCAAAGGTCTCGCATGTGCTATATCCATGGAATCTGAAGTGAGGGAAGGGAGGCCGCATACAGCCAGACACGAGGGAGCCATTCATTGCACCTCTCCTGCATCCCCTAGTGCTCAGCATCAGATAACTTAGCAAGAAAGCGGGTATGCTCATAAATACCTGGGGGACAAGAGACTTCTCTGTTAGACTGACTCTCCCCAGCTCACACTGCAGACCCAAAGGAGGAGGTCCCCACCAAGGACAGACATCCTGCAAACTCAGCCTCCTGCCATCCAGGAGCAGAACCTGTTGGAGCCTTTCACTGCTCCCTTCCAGCCCATCTGCCCCATCCCTGGCATGGAAACCTGGCACAGGAGGGAGAGAACGCGACCAGGTCGTGTCCTGGCACAGAGCTGGGAAGCCCTCCCAGGCTGCCTGGTGCAGATACAGGCTACTGCTTCCAAGCCAGCTTGGAAATGAACTGGCAACTCTGGAGTAAAGAGCCCCAGAGACCTTAACAAAAGCTACTGTGCTTTTAGACAGGCATGCACCAAAACACAAACCCTAGCATCCTTTCTCAGGTGCGGATCAGCCTTGAACCCCCCATTAGTTTCCTTCCTCCTCTTCTGCCTCTCAGAGTAAGAGCTGAATTATAGGCCCACACCTGGAGAATGTGAATTTAGCCCTTGGCAATTACATCTGATAAACCTTGTCCTTACCTCGCAGAGAGCAAGTCTGTGTTCCTGTATATTCCTCCCCACATCTCCCCTTTTCTTTCCCTCCCCCAATATACCAGCTGGAGGCTTGTGAGCAGGGTATTAGGGGATTTGCACTGCATGCTGCTAAATTTGATATGTCCTTTAACAGGAGACAAATGGTTCACAAGGCTTAAAAAGTATCGACTTTTCTTTAACAATAAGCACTAATGGCCTTCAAATAATCAATATTTAAAGTCATTATGGGGTTACACATTATACTGTTAAAACCAAGCCTTTCACTTTAACCCCATCATATCCTCCGAAGCCCAGAGCAGTGCTGCCCCATACTCCCTCCAAGCTCAAAAGAAAGGCTCGGAGCTGTGACTGAAGATGGGAGAGGGTCAGGAAATGCAGATTGAAACCGGCAAGGCATGGAAATAAATTCAGACTGGATGGAAGAGGGGGGAGAAGGAAAAGAATGCATGAAAGCTTCGCTTCCTTCTGCTTTGCATTTGATAGGAAGAGACACTTCAAACCTGAGGTAATAGGCAAGCAGCACACAGCTCCTTGCTGTCTGCCATCCACAGACGCCGTCTAGGCCAGGAAGGGCTTGCTAAAAATGGTGTCTGGGATTTCCAGACAGACACACACAGTGACACTTGCTCTCTAGGGCAGCAACGAGGCCTGGACACAGAGAGGGGCTGGTTTCTGCTGCCAGGAGAAATCGCTCCTTCAAATCCAAACTGGTGCTAAAACCACATCAGTTAAAACAGGTCAAGCTCTTTGGCCACAGCTCTGCACAATGTTCAGGCAGCTGGGACCTGGGAGGCATCGTCCCAGTGCAACAAGGGGGAATACAGCGTTCACAGCAGAGAGAGGGATGTGAGGCTGGGGTGGGGAAGAGGAGGAAAGAGAATGTGTTCAGAGAGGACAGCAGAATGCGCCCAAGGAGCCAGGAGTGAAAAGGAAAGCATCCGTGATGCAGGGAGGGGAATTAGGTGATGAAAGAAAAACAGCAGCAACAGTAGATAGGAAGCACACAGTCAAAAAATCCTTGCTGGCCATTCCAAGCACATCTTTGCACAGAGAAAGGCCCCTGGGTGACACACAATATGCATCAGCTTTCTGCAAGGGAAGGGTGATGGGTGCATCTTTGAGGCTTTGTGGCTCCAACAGTAGCCAAAGGGCTCAGCTTCCCAGGACCTGGCAGATCAGGATGCTGATGGCATCTCAGGCAGGCAGCATTTCTTGCTCCTTGGCATTCCTCCTGCCTTCACCCCACACTTGTCTATGGTCCTGGAAGATGAATTGTGCTTCTAATGCTTCTTACAGACAGCACCAGAGACTGTGGAATGCTACTGCCAAGGTACCTGCCTCAGCACTTGCCCTTTCTCCAACTATAATCTGCCTTCTGCTCAACCTATGAGAGGGGGGCAGGTTCTCCCACACAGACCCCATGCAGTACACATGTGAACGAGCTCCTAGTAACTCATAACTGATGCATCACATTTAGCCTAAAAGCTTCCCCACACAGATCTCACTGTTAGGCAGCCCATCCAGCTGAGTCTAAGCACCCATGCAATGCCTTCCATATGCAGGGTATGAAAGTTTTCCCTTGAAGGACGGTGAAGGAATGTTCCCTGGGCTTCACACACACACTAACCTGGTCTGTGAGAAGCAGTCTGCTCACTTCAAGAGTACTATCGGGAGCGAGTTCTGCAGCATCTACCAGGAGCTGAGCGCCTTGGGGAAGAACATGCCAGGCTAAACGACCCCAGCAAAACCAAATACATTGCCAACCAATTCTGGAGACAGGATCCAACAAGTAGGATCCAAGGAGTAGGATCCAAGCAACTCCACAGGGCACAGCCACCTGCCATTTTTGCAGGAGACACAGCAGTCTGGAGATGGGAAGTACTCCAGGTTGGAGTAGTTACAGTGACACCTTTAAGTTGTACCCTTTCCTCTTCCAAGTCTTTTTATAACACTGAACTCAACACTCTTTTCAAACCAACCACCAGGTCCTGGCTCTCTATAATCCAAGCCTGCATCAATCTACAGAAGGATCTAGGAAAGCAAAGCCATGAAACCAAATGGATTCTCAAGCCTGCAGCTTGGCAAGACACATCAGTTTTACTCTTTTCAATAGAAGAGGAAGCTGAAGCAAAGAGGTGAAGGGACCAATACTTCACTGAAAGGACCATGGAACCTAATCCAAGCAAATCCATATTCAGAGTATCTGTGCACATATAGGTATCATCCTCTTCAGAGTTAGCACTCTCCTGCCTTGCGCTTAGCATCACTAAACCCACCAGCCTGTTTATGACCAGCAAAGATAGATACTAACTAGTTGACAAATGTCTGACCATAACCATCTTCCCAAGTATTCCCTGGCTTAGATTCATCACCCACTTCTTCAGACCTGGAAACCTGGATATACAATCTCCACTAGCAGGCAAAGGTCTCTGCATTCCTGTCTTTGCAAAACCAGCAGCACTGCCCTGATAAATAGAACTGGATCACCAGGATGGGTTTTCCCCCCTTGCTTTGCCAGACATAAGGGCTGAAGTCTACAGAGCCTAATTATTCTTGCTCACAAAGCTGCTGCACTGGAGAGCTGACCTGATCCCACAGATCTCCTGACAGGAAGCTGAAATGGAATTTTAACACCATGCCAAACAGTTCACATCCCCCTGCATCATATGTTATTGCTTCTGCTCCTGGGAAAGGAGATGCTGTAAATCTACTTACAGTTTGCCTATGTACGTGAGCCAGCCTCCTCCAGTGCCTTCTCCTTTGTCAGTGCCTACCTGAGCCCTTTAAGATTTCTCTACCTTCACAATAAAGGTTTGATTTACCCTCTTGACAAAGACCACCGCAGCCAAGTACAAAACCCAAGGCTAAGAGCAACGGGGAGAAAGGAAGGGAGAAGTTAATCCATACAGTGCTTTACTGCTTTACAATACATGGCCATGGCTTCTCCTGGCATGACCTAAAAATGCCTCTGGCGCTACAGCAAAACAGCAAGAAACAGTTTACACAGGACAGCTCCAACCTGGCCACGTCTGAGTGGGAGCAGAGTGACCCTTGGTGACACTTAGGTGGCTGCAGACTGGAGAAATAACAATCATGAGAACTAACGTCAAACAGATTGACCAAGCCATGACTATGGGGCACAGTTTGGCTTCTCACTTCCCAGCAGGACTCTCCAGCTCTACTAAGTGAGGATTATCACACCTGAGAGGCTGGCCAAGCAGGCTGGCCACCCAGGGCCCTATCATACCCTCCCTGTGGGAGCAGATGACTGCAGAAAAACAGGCAGTCTGGTCTGCTATGCCTGGCAAAGGAAGGAATCATAGGATGCTTTCAGCCAGGCCCACCATGGTGATGCTTATAAAACCACAGAATGGTCTGGGGTTGTAAAGGGACCTTTAAAGACCATGAGAGCAGGTTGTCCAGAGAAGCTGTGGCTGCCCCATCCCTGGCAGTGTTCAAGGCCAGGCTGGATGGGGCTTGGAGCAAGCTGCTCTAGTGGAAGGTGTCCCTGCCTGTGGCAGGGGGCTGGATCTGGATGAGCTTTAAGGTCCCTTCAACAAAGACCACTCTGTGATTCTAAGATGGAAATTAATGTTTTTCCAGCCATTAACTCCTAGCCTATGGTCTCTGTCCCTTGACCTAGTGAGCAATTTCTTTCTCCCTCCATGAACTGAGGAGGAACAGCAGCCCTAACTCCAACTGTTCTCTCAAACTGGTAGATAACACCCTCTTCCCAAACAATTTACCACCGCCTGGCCTAGATCGCTTTACTACCTACAACATCTGCCTGGCTGTAGCAAATACCTCTGGATTTGATGCACACCTAGCTCATTTTCAGCTTGCCTTCCTATATGTGCAGCACCTCCCCATAAGCATCCTCCACCCTTCCGTACGTGTGGTGTCAGCCAGGCCTCCGGCTGTCCTGGCACTGCTCCAGCCCACACAGAGCTGGAGATGTTCTCCCTGATGAGTGCCTGCACTCAGACTCCTCTATCTCTGCATTCCTCACAGCTCTGCCTACAATCCATATGGATCGGGCTGGATTTTATTGGGTGGGTTAGCCAAAGTACACCAGTTAGGAGAAAGTATTCCCAGGTCTGCCCAGCTCCTGAGTGCTGGGCAGAAACAAGGGAAAACAGAGAGCATCTCCAAGGCTACAAATGTGGGGGGTGACACTGAACTCATATATATATACACAGCATGCTGCCTGCCCCCATCCCAAGATGAAAGCCAAAAGAGTCTGGATACTGAAGCTTTTCATGCTTGTCCTATGATACCCAAAGCCTTTGCATCCCCATGGCTGCCAGGCCCTCTCCCACCTCTGTTATCCTGGTCAGAAACACACATAGCTTTAATTTAATTCCCTTCTAAAGTGCTTGATTGAGGAGGGGATGGCTCATGGCACAGACCAAGATAAATGAGATGTAATTTCAGAGTGGGGATCAGCTTTCCAGTACTTCTATCAGAGGTAAAGGCAAATTACGCATCTATCTTCCTCAAAAGAGGAAACTACCTCTTTTTCTACTCCATCCCAGAGCACTGAAACAGGCTGCCCAAGAAAGCTGAGGAGTGTTCAAGGCCAGGTTGGATGGGGCTTGGAGCAACGTGCTCCAGTAGAAGGTGTCCCTGACCATGGCAGGGGTTTAGAATCACACTTTGGCACCTACCTAACCCCTAAGGGAGATAGCAACACCTTACCTGGGCAAATCAAACCCACCCTGCTGGTACCCCCCCATCCATACGCCCCTACAGACCACCCCAGTGCAATACCACCACGACAGGACCAAACCCCGCCCCGAGGCGGCAGTGATGGGCGGCCGGCTCTGCCCAGCCCATCACCTCCCTCCCGCCACCGCGGTACCTCTCAGGGAAGTGTGTGTCCCTGTGCTGGGGCAGGCCCTGCTTCCTCCGCTGGCTGGAAGAGTTGCTGGCCGAGGGGATGTGCGCTTCCATCGCGCCGGGGTTCCGCGCTGCTGCCGCCGCCGCCACCTCTTGCCGCGCACGGAGGAGATCTGGGGAGACAGAAGGGATTGAACCGCTGGCCCCTGCACCCCGGAGCGAGGCAACACTCCCCCTCCGGCTCCGGAGGCTGCTCCGGGCTCTCTGCGGCCGATGGGGGCTGCTCCAGGCCCGTCCCTCCCCGCAGCCCCTCGGGCGACAGCGGGAGCTCCTGTGCTCCGCCTGTCAAGCGGCGGCCCCGCGGGTCCCTGCCCCGGGCACTCAACTGTGCGGAGCAGAGCGGGCTCGGAGCGGGATCCGCCTCCGAGGGAGTTCGGCAGCAGAGGAAATTGTGCAACTACGAGAGGGGGTGGATTGCTGTTTAATTGCCTTCCTCCTGCGGGAGGGAGGGAGGGAAGGAGAGAGGGAGGGAGGGAAGGAGAGAAAGAGGGAGGGAAGGATGGATGGGGGAAGACAAAACAGAGAGGGAGGCTTCCCTGAGCCTGCCCTCCGCTCCCGGGGCGGCACATACGGTCCCCGAGCCAAGAGGCGGCAGCATCTGCCCCAGCGTTATCCGCTACCGCGCAGCCCCTATGCGGGTTTAGCTGCTGGGTTTGAGCCGGAACCCCCGGGAAGGGGGAAACAGCATCCCGTGTGTTCCCAGACCACATCCCGGCACCTCCTGCTGCTGCCAAACGTCGGGAATGGGTGGACACCGTTGCTCTGGGCACTCCTCCACAGCTGGGAACATCCACCCCAGGAGAACCGCAACGGTTCAGAGCACCCGGGGTGTCTGCCCAAGCATGGGGGCACGGCCGGTTTGCACCTGCCCAGCACAGCTCTGCAGCCACAGAGCAGTAGAGGATGGGGTACAGAAAGGGGCCCGTTGATCTGACCACTGGTGGACAGACCCATAAGGTCCAGTGGCATGGGCACACACATCAGTTGCACTGACTGAGGCTTTCCCTCTCACAAGTAAGCATCAACAACCCCTTCGTTCCTGCACCTACAACTTGACGGTTCTACCGACCTGTCTCTATCCCACAACAAACCCTCTGCTGCTGTTCACATGGTACACAGGAAGGGTACACACAGAAGCACACTTACAGGAAACCTTTTTCATGCGCTCCCCGTGTGCCACAGCAAAAAGAAACCAAAACACATCTGGGGAGAGGAGGGTTTATCCTAATGAACACACACTGAGATTCCAGAGCACTCCACATCCAGTGGCATTATAAGTCCTCTCCCCACAAGCAATGCATAATGCAGGTTAATATGAGTGCAACATGGCCCTGGGAACAATGTTCTTTCTGTCTACTTGCCCTCCTTTATGCTACCACGCTGTTTTCCTTTGGTTCTGGAAATCCCAGCCATCCCTATTACCATCAGCCTCAAGCTTAGCTTGAGCTTCACCAATCCCCACATATTTTGGGGCTGCTCAGGGTAGAAACCCCACGGTGGGCCAGCAAATTGGGGTGGCAATGCTGACACCGCTGCCGGTACCTGAACGCATCCAGCCGCGTTCATGCCTACACAGTCCCCATCCCACATCCCCAAACTGAGGGGACAAGCATCAAAACGATGTACAATTTTGAGCTGCAAAAGCATGCAGGACACAGCGCAGCAACAAACCCCATCAGCAGGCGTGAGAAGCTGGAGAGCTCAGCAAGCCAGGGAGCGTGCACCTTCACTGCTTATAAATTCCTTATCTGAAACCCCCAGGTCACTCCCGATTGCCACGGTGCCTGTAATTTACAATTCTGGCATGCAGCCACTTCCAGAAGCTTCATTGATCCTGAATGACCGCACCAACCCCCCCCGAACCCCCTTCTCCTTGCCCAGACCCCCCCCTCCAGGGTCTGTTATTTACAATCCTGCACTCTGACAGTTGGGAAATCAGAGTGATTGACAGTGGGACGCTGGCGGATGGAGGTTCCAGGCACGGAGACAGCCTGAATTCAGAATGTGGGATGAATGCCACTGGGAGAATGGGGGCGGAGGAAAGGGGGGGGGGGGGGGGGGGG
>WYDI02024951.1:0-13045 GCA_009867235.2 Psittacus erithacus | reverse complement strand
GGCAGTGCTCAAGGCCAGGTTGGACACAGGGGCTTGGAGCAAGCTGCTCTAGTGGAAGGTGTCCCTGCTCATGGCAGCTGTCGGGACTGGAGGAGCTTTGAGGTCCCTTCCAACCCAATCTGTCACTCTATGATTGAATTGTCCTACCTGTCCTTTTTGACTCTCTCATCCCTTCCCAGGCAGGAGAAGGGGTCAAACTTTGCTTCTAGTGGGCTCCTGGTTCACCCTGGTTTGAGTGTTGGGAGTCCCTGGGCCATGTCCAGCACCATCCTGCCCAACCAGCTGCTTGAGGCTGAACCCAAGCAACTCTTCTCCCCCCTACAATCAGCATTTTTCTCTTTCAGGCATAAACCTCTTGTACAAAAGGCACACTCCTACCTCTTCCCAAGGGCCACTCTGCATCCACTTGTTCGCTGTTATTCTCTCTGGTTCATGCACCACTGGGTTTGCATGAGCCAAGCTCCTGGGACTGGAGTGAGATAATAGACATGAAGTGTATTGGAAGCAGAAAGAGCTCCACTGAATGCAGCCACCGCCATGAGGGGACCAGAGGCTGTGCTTCATGCTGCGTAGGACTGCAGAGCTTCCAGCCCAGGATGTAATGGACAAGCCCCAGGAACACCCAAATAATACCAAAGAATAGAATTGTATTATCAGTGAACACAAAAGAGCATTAAAACTAAAAGCTGCAAAGGCTCAGAGTGACCCCAGGAGGGACCAGTGCTCCCAGTAGTGCTTGGACAGGCATAGGCTCCTGCGGCAAAAAGCCTGCCCTGTGGTGGGTGATCTCAGCCATGTCAGAGGCCCCCGAATCCTGCTGTACTGCTTGTGCTGGCTCACCCCTCCATGTGTGGCCATTCTCCCTTCTCCCTGAGAGCATTCCCAGCCACCCTATTTCCTTCTCCACCTTCCTGGTACCACAGCTCCCCGGGCTGGGATCAGCCGGCCTCCTCCCGCAGCGATGTGACAGCAGCCAAGCTGTGTACTGGTTCCAGGTGATGCTGGGCTGCTATGGATCTTTCCATTACTTCAGTGTTACAAATATGTTAAATTAGGACAGAAAACTCAGTGCCTGGAAGCTGCAAGCTGGAGCGGAGCTGTTCCCACTGTAAACTATGGCATCAACAGCCAGCACCTTGCAAGACAAGAACTGAGGTCCCTGCTGTGGCACCCCCGTACCAAGCTGTGTGTGGGGAGGGCTGCGGCTTGCCCCTGTCTCCGCCTTTCTGCTCAGTCTGCTTCAGCATGAGAACTGCAGATGAGGTTCCTCCCCTTGGCTTGAAGCCTTTGACCTTCATTTATCTATAGAGGCAGACCAAAGATTGGACAGGAGAGCTACAATGACACAAAAACTGGGTCAAGGAGCTTCAAAAGCAAGAAAGAAAATGCATCACCCTTCACAGCCATGCACAGATCCCAGAGTGAAAGCTTATTTTACTTACTGAAAGCTTTTGATTGTGCAGCAGTTTTCTGCCTTTGCCCAGTGACACCATGTAGCACAAGCAGCTGATGGTCTCCACTGTGTTCTCCAGGATGCCACTATCTCCGGTCACCTCAATGGCTTTGCTGGTCCCTTTGTTCTGAAAAAAAGGTGTTGTTAAAAATGGAGGAGAAGCTCTGGTAGAACCTCCAGGACTGCTCTGGTTCATCTTCCTCAGGCTGGGCTGGAGGACCTCAAGACACTGGGGAATAAAGTAGTTCCCACCATGGGACCATGGTTCAGGTCTGCTCAATGCACCACATTAAGGGTTTCAGACCTCTGCCTGTCTTCACCCCAACCCCTGGGAGCGGGCAGAGCTCCCTTATGGGCAACACCATGACCCTAATGGAACTCCACACCTCAGACTTCACCTCCTTAGGAGGTCCCTGCGCACCCCCTGGGAGAGAGCAGTGATGGTGTAACAGAGGATGCTGCCTGCTAAGATTACAGCCTCCTGAATCCCCCCATGCCCCACACTTTGGCCTTATCCATTTAAGCCTGGCATTGCCTTCCAAACACAGCCAGCTGTTGGTGTCCCAGTAACAAGGCCCAGAGAGCACCTACACTTAAGTCTTTACAGCTTAAAGCTGAGCTCACCCGGCTCATGACACTGTGCTCAAGGCAACAGCCCTGAATTAGAGCAGCCACTGAGCACCAATCAGCACCAGGGCACCCAGTGGAAGGGGACACAGGGCTGAGCACCCCCACAGCACAGCCTCCTGCCTTCAGTGCATGGGAAAATGTAGTTTTTATGATAGGGAGGGGATGGTAGAAGGGAGGAGACCTGCTCAGGAATATAAAGCAGCAGCTGAATTAGTGCCCAGATGCTGCAGGCATGAGAAGTTAACTCTTTCGGGACTGAAAGCCTTCCTTGCTGTAACCATAGCTCTCGAAATACCAAAGGAAGGCACATTAAAACGCGCAGAGGAAATGAGCTATAAGGCTTCTATACAGGATTTAAAAGCCTTTCGAAGGGTCAGCTAGATACCCAGCACAAACCCCGCACCCATCTCTGGAGCACACCTGAAACTACTCCTCCCCTCTCCCTGCCCTGCTCCCACCCACAGCCCCACATGGGGCAGGAGACATCACCTATGGGTCTGCCCTCCACCCCCCCAAACCAGAAAAGCAAGAGAAATGTGTAGGGAGCAGGGGAGATAGGTGGAGAGCCCTTCATGCCCTGTGCACAGCAGGGCTGACGCACACAGATCACGCGCAGAGCCTGGCTGGGGAGGGACTGACTGCCTCCAAACACAGACATCAAGCATCTTCCTTCCAGGTCTGCTGCCAGGGTGTTCCCTATATAGGGTAGGCGTTTTTAGGTGCTGGACCCTGCTGTGTGGGCCCTGTGTGGGTGCTGCTGCTGGATCAGCCCCTAAGGGATGAAGCATTTGGTTTGGGCAGACAACACAGGGAGCATTCAGAACTGCCAGGCTTTGTGCACTGATTCCCTCAGGGCTACAGCAGAAAGGAGGAGGGTGAGATACATCCCCCCAGCTGCCAGCTGGACTGTAGCACAGCTAAAGAGAGCTGAAAGAAAGCAGGAGCCTCTACTCAATGCGCTGCTTGTCCTCCTCCCTCTGTACACCCTCCTCTGATCCAGCAGCCCCTTCTCCCCGCAGGGCCTTGCCCTGCTCCCAGGCTCTCCCATGGCTCCCAAACCCCAGCCTGCGGCAGCAGCTCCTTGCTGCTCATCCTCCCACTGCCCCCAGGATAACCCCTTCCCAAGACCCGGCAGGAACCCAGCAGACGGCTCCCGCCCTCCACCTCCGCTCCTCTCAGGTCCCAATTCTCCCTCACGCCCGCACTAACACTCTCTCATCTTTCCCAACCGGTGAATTTTCTCACATCCTCCCACTGTTTTCTTCCATAAATGCTTTATTCGGTTTCTTTATTTAACCTGGGAGGGCTGGAAGCATCTGCAACATCCTGTGAAGAGGAGGGCTGTGAAACTGCAGCTTGGCATTTAAACCTTCCCTTCTCGGCTTCGCTCCTGTGGGAGAGACCCCAAACATCTCCAGGTTATGATTTCATATGCCTCCTTCGTGTTCTTTTCCTGAATTAAGCAGCCCTAGTTACCCTTGCTGCCTCCTCCCTCGGCTCCTTATCTAGCTTATGGTGTCCCCCTTCAGGCAGGGGAACCAGAACTGCAGGCAGCACAGCGCATATAAAACAGAGAAGGCTGCTGCTGCTGTTGCTTTTCCTTCCTCTTTCCCAGAGATTTCGAGGTCTCAGAGGGAGCTTTTGGGTTTTAAGTACCTCAGAACAGTTGGCTGACATTGCCATAGACACCCCACAGCCCCCATGTTTCTCTCCCACTGGCAGCAGTCAGCTCAGAGCATCTCCATAGAGTTATAAAGGAAAGGCACACAGGGCAAGACAACCCCTTTGAGATGCTCCAAGCCTCCAAACATCCAGGTGAGGCCTCTTTGCATCCCTTTCACAGCTAGGCTTTTGTTTCTTTCCTATTGAAATAGTGCCAGAAATATTCCTACTATTCACAGTCTTCCTGATGAGTTTTGTTTCCTGCCTTTACCGGGTTAAATAACAGGTTAGCAGTCAGATAGGAACCTCCCCTCATCCTGTGGGGGCTTAACTGGTTTAGGAGACTGCAAGAGATCCCTTTGGAAATCCAGGTGGGCTTTATCAAGTGGCTCCTCATATCCACACCAGCAGGACAACAGGAAAACACTGGAGCTACTGAACATAGTGGTTTGGGCAGAGTATTTATGGCTTGGCCAAGGGATCACTGGGCTCGAAACCCATGCCCAAAGATGCTATTTTCGGTCATCTCCAGCAGATCTGGTTTGAGATTGCAGTGGCTTTACAGAGGACAAGCAAAACATTTCAGGAATACTTGGAAATTGCTGCCTCCTACACACAATATACAGATTTTTGCCCTGGTAGGATCACATCCACCAGCAAAGGCTGCAACCTGCCCTGTTCCCCTGGCTTGGTTTAGGATGATGACCATCATCATCTCTCCCACAGATCAGGCAACCATCTGGTACTGTGTCTGCTCTGTGCACCACAGTATCATCCTCTGAGAAGGAAGAGTCCCCTTGAATCCAGCCCAGCTAAACCCTCCCCCTCTTCCCTTTGGATGCTCGGGCCAGCAGAGATGGATTTGTGATTGATTTTCTGCCTTCACTTCGCTGCATGGTGGGAGGCACACAGCACACACGTGACGTCAGGGCAGCAGAAAAGGACACGGGTTGAATCACTTCAACCACAAACCAATTCTGAATCATCTTGCTGAAGCTCAAGTGTAGGACAAGTGCTGAGCCAGACTAGAAGAGGAGCTATTGTGTCTGTGCCCTGCACGTCTTCCTCGATGAGCTGGCTGCGGCATCCCCTTTCACTGACCTCACTCCCCCACAACGGGCCCTTTACACTATAAAGCAGAAGCCTGGTGACTTTCCCCATTCCTTTCCAGTCTAGTGATGGAGCTGCTCATGGCTGAATAGAGCCAGCTGCTGGGCAGGATGGGAGTCAGATCAGAGCTGACAAGGCTCACACGCTGAGCTCCTGTCTTCCTTGGCAGCTGTGACAGGGCATGGAGAAATGTCCTGACAACTGGTGATGGAGAAATGTCCTGACAACTGGTAATGGAGAAGAACAATACATCCCACTGGGAGAGCTCCTGGGGACTGCAAAGCACCAGACAGGAGAGTCATGGGGAGGAGGACCTGGAGAAGCACCAGCTCCAGCAGCATCCTTTGCAAACACATGCTCCCAGACCTGGTGTGGATTAACCCTGAGCTGCTGTGGGCAGCTCAGCACCACACAGCTACTCGCTCCCTCCCCTGCATCAGGATAGGGTCAGAATCAGAAGGGTAAGGGTTGGGATAAAGGTGGTTTAATAGGTAAAGCAACAGCAAAGCAATGAGGAATTCATTCACTAGTTCTCATCAGCAGGAAGACTTTCAGCTCTTCAGCAGCTTTTAGCTGCCCATGGGGTTAAACCACAAGACAACAACATGAGTACTGCACTGAATTGAAATCACTTCCTGAGAAGAGCAAAAAAGGGGAAGATCCAAGGGGCAGGAGGAGGGAATCCCATGGCGGCAGGCAGAGTTAAGGCTCAAGTGTCTGGTACCCCCCCTCCCAGCTCCTACCTCCGGAACCCTCTTGGCCATTTCCTCCTGTAGGCAGTGAGTCCAGGCCCCCTGTTTTTGCAGGTGTGGAAAGGGAAATCCTCCCCCTCCAAGGGAAGCTGGGTCTGAACCAGCTACAAAGGCAGCGAGTGCTCCCTCCCACCAGGGTTTTGACTGCAGCAAGAGAGCTTCCTGCCCTCAGAGCACACAGTGCTCCTCTGGGAAAGGGCCAGAGGGGTGAAACCAAGTAGTCAGATGTCAATGGGACACAGGGCACGCTGTCACTGACAGCCGAGGCTGTGTATGGGAGTACTCATAGTGCTGTGTCACATGTACCTACAGGTTTTGTGCTGCTGCCACTCACAGTCACGGTCCCTTCGCTGGTGGAGGACCACAGGTCCCCAGCACAGCACCAAGGCACGTCTGCCATACAGACACCAAAGTGATTGGGGTCTGAAGGGGCAGCAAGGCTACACTAAGCACCCATTAGACTTGGACCCTGCTGAGGCCAAGAGGCAGATCAACCCTGTTGCTTTAAATCCCTGCCCTTTTCTGTGTGTAAAAGATGAGCAAACATCCAACTGCTGCTGTAGGCTGCTGAAGCTCAGCTGGAGATTTCTCTCTGTGCTTCCTCTGACCCTCATCCTCCTGTGTTTGTGCCAGAAAAGTTATGGCTTTGTCTTTTCTACATCTCTACCCTGGTTTTGTTTTTCCAAATGCTTGGCTGAGAGATCTTCCTACCCCAGTCTTCTGTTCCGGTCACCTGCTTGTGGCCACTTCTGTTCTCACTCCCACTTTGGGTCCCTTTTTTTCCTGCTTTCTTTTCCACTCGGAGCACATCACATCCCTCTTCCCAGAACCTCCTATACAGCAGCCACTTTCAGCAGCACAGAAACTGCTTTAGCATCTCTTCACTGTGTCCTTTATGAACCTGCTTCCTTGGAAAAGCTGCCTCCTTTCCCAAACCCTCTTCATCTCTCTTCTTTCTGCCCCTAATACAAACCAAGGCCTTTCTCTGTCTTTTCCTGTAGCTGCTGGCAATGGGTGGGGTATCTCCATATCTCTCACTGCAACCTCGACTCTTTCCATGTCTCCCTGGTCCTGTCCTTACCACACTCATGCACCTAAAAGGTACAATTCTGCTCCTTAGCAGAAACAAATGTGTAAAACATTTTTGTAGGGCCTGTTGCAATAGGACAAGGGGTCATGGTTTTAAATGGAAAGGGTAAAGTCAGACTAGACATGAGGAAGAGATTGTTTACACTGAGGATGGCAAGATACTGGCGCAGGTTGCCCAAAGAGGTGTGAAATATTCAAGGTCAGGTTGGACAGGCCTCTGAACACCCTGAGCTAGTTGAAGATCTGGCTGGACCAGATGACCTTTAAAGGTCCCTTCTAACCCAGAGAGTGTATGGTTTTAAGACTGGTATCCTGGTCCTCATCGCTGGGCAGGAGAACAGACAATGGCAGGCGGGAGTGCGCAGTGAAAGATGCTGTGTAAGCCATCAGGAATGGAGGGGTGGAGAAGCTATTTTGGATGCAGATTAAAAGGATGTAACGTCAGCGACTACAGCAATACCAGCTGGGTATGTGAACCATGCCATGGTTTCCTTGACAGCTGCAAGGAAGGAACAAACAGCAAGTAGTAAAAGTAGGCTCCTTTTCTTTTCCTTCTCTTACCAGCCCTGGAATTCCTTGTGGGAAGCAGCACAGAGGTGGCACAGTCAGGGAGCAGCACTTACCCTGCCATGCTGCCTTGCTCTGGTGATACAGGCTGCTGGATCATAAAGCTTCCTGTAAAACATCCATCACTCCAGCCCTGTTAGCCACTGGTGAAGGAAACACAAAACCCTGTGACACTGATGTGGCAGGAAGAGGGAACAGAGCCCTGTGTCTGGGATCCTTCACAGTGGAGTCCACTGAGACGTTCACTCACTCACCCCCTACTCTGCCATGGAAAACAGCTCCTTTTGTCTCTTGTATCACGGAAAGGGACAGCGTATGTTCAATATCCTGCCTTCCATGTCTCTCAGATATGGGGTAAACTCCCGTGGCTCTTCACTCTGCATACAGAATCATAGAATTTCAAACTGGTTTGTGTTGGAATGGACCTTAAAGCTCATCCAGTTCCAACCTTCCACTAGACACCTTCCTAATCCAGGGATACCTTCCACTAGAGCAGGTTGCTCCAGGCCCCGTCCAGCCTGGCCTTGGACACTGCCAGGGATGGGGCATATGCTTTGAGGGAATGCTTTCATGCCCCACGGCTGTGTGGGGGCTGGGAAAGCATCCACACACATTTCCCCCCCTACCCCCGGCATGGGCGGGAATGGATTAGGACCCAGGATGCCGTTCATGCGTGCAGCACCTTCCTGCTGGGGAGGAGGGAGAAGGGACGGCTCTGCTGGGATTCTTGGGTATGGTGTCTAAAGCCTTTCACTTCCTCAGAGATCCCAGCTGTTGGGTTATTTGCCGTGATGGAGGAGGCCTCTCCGGCTGCTCCGCTGCTGTCTCCCTGGGGTCTTCTCCCTCTCTGCTTGGCTTAGTTGTCTCCTTGTGCCTCTCCAATGAGCATCCCGGGTTGCTAATGCCACCGTGCCCTCTAATCTCCCTTCACTTTCGTGATGGTGCTCAGGTCACTAAGGCGATTAGCCTGGCCTCAGCTGCCAGCCTGCCCTAGCAACAGGGATGTGACCCCTCGGGGAGCCATGTGCAGGGGTGGCCCATGCTCTGCCACCACCCCGGTGGCAGCGCAGCTCTGGTGCCCTCTCCTGTCCAGCCACACACGCAGAGGAGGTCCCCACGCTGCTACCTATGAGATGCACTGGGAGCAGGCCCTGGTAGGATATTTCACTGCACACACCCTTGCCTGTTGTCCCCTCTTGCGAGTGTGGGAATCTCCCAAGCTTGAGAACAAGAGGGCCAGGACACAGGGGCAGAACATGCTCCCTGCCTTGTCCTCCAGCATCCTAGGAGCAGGTTTAAGAAGCCATTAAACCAACTGACTGAAATAAACCGATTACCTCTGCCAAGCCAGGCAGAGGCTGTGAGCTCCAGATCCAAATCACTCCCCACCAGCCTTGAAGCACATCCTGCCTGGCCATCAGCACAGCACCGAGGCGGTTAACGCCGAGCGCACGGGGCTCTGCAGATCTGTTTCCGTGACAACAGCTCCCGATGAGACCCAGAGCTGTAAAATCCCATTAAACATCTGTGAGAGGCTGCCTGTGCTGCCTGCCACCCCCTCATTGCCCACACCAGCAGCACCCAGCACCCCAGAAACACGGCAGAGGGGAGCAGGGGCAGCACCAGCATGCTGGGGGGAGGTCTGGGGCACGAAACGGGCTATCAGACCTGGCTTTTGGGCTAGTGAAGAGAGGCTGTAAGGATCGAGGGGAAATACACCCCCCAAGTCACTGGAAACTTGGGGGCTCCCAGGAGTGACACAAGACCCTTCACTGTGACTTTGGCTGGCAGAGATGCTCCTATCACAGCAAACCAGTCCAAATTCACCTGTGGGGCTCTCAATGTCTTTAGGGCAGGCTTGAGTGGCAGCAGTAACCACTGGCATCTATTAGGGCTTTCTAGTTTCTTGCACTTACCCACCCACTTGTGCCAAGGCCAAGTAGAGGGTCTGGGGGGCTGCAAAAGGTCCTTGAGGGTGAAACAGGGCAGTGACCCAATGGGGCCTTCAGTCTGAGCTCAGCCCAAGCCAGACAATGGGACTGGAAGGCTGAGGAAGGATGCAGGGACAGTGCCTCACCTCTGGGCTTCATTTACCACCCCCCCACCTCCCCTCAGCTTTAGTGTACTCAAGGACTTTTAAACACCCTTTTTACTTTACCTGATTGGAGAAGTTTGGGCTTCTCCTTCTCCATGCTTCCGCCACTGTCTACAATAGGAAAACGGATCAGGAGAAGGTGAGTAGGAAGTTAGGGAGGTGACTTAAGGTGATGCTGCCAATGGCAGAGCTCAGCCGGTGCATTCCTGCTGTGGGTAAGAAAAGCAGTGATAAGTTTAGTCTGGTATCACTCAAAGGGGTCTCTGGGTACTGGGCAAGCAGGGCTCTGGCACTTGGGAGATTCTAAGGAGTTACTACTCTTTGGTGGGGGGGGAGGGAAGTGGGTCAACAGGCACCATTCCTCGAGGGGAAGCTCAAACAACAGCACATGCACAACCCATTCCCTGTGCCTGCTGCTGGGGCTCAGTGACCTTAGGAGAGAGAACATGGACATGCAGTATCCGGGTTTATTATAATACAGCTTATTATACAATATATCATAATATATAAGCCATATATATGTGTATATATATACACACACATAGCAGGAAATAAACCTTCTTATACAACAAGTCTCCTGCATCTGAAGCTGGCTGCAGGACTGCTCAGCCACAAATATTTGCCAGTTGGATTACCCTGAGCTGTACCCCAAGTTGCTTCCCTGTGCTCCTGGGTTCAGAGATGCAGCTTTTCACTCTGCTTGCAAGTGCTGCCAAGTCGCTTGTATCCTGGGAAAAGTACCTTTCCTTTGCTTGGGTAAGGATGGGGCAGGAAGCAGTCAGTGCCTTCTTCACCCTCATCTTCCCCCCCCCCCCCCATCCAACTCCATCGCCGGGTATGGGGGGGAAAACAGTCACAGGGACTCGCAGCAGCAGCCCTGGAAACTCTGACATCTGCAGGAGCCAGGGGAATCCAAAGGGGCCATGGATGAAAGCTGACACAAAGAAAACACTCTTTTAGAGCTACAATTGCTGGCACAGCTGCTGGCCAGACCCCCTTCCACAAACTGAAACATGCCAGCAAGGGGATGGAAAGCATTAACTTATTCGTTTGTGTGATTTAACCATTTCCACTCTCCTGTCCCTTCAATAAGCTCAGATTTCTTTAGATTTCCAGCACCATGACACAGCAGCACCGGAGGCTCTGTCAGAGAAGCAGGAGAGGGTTGAGAGAACCAGTAACAGAGAAGATGGAGCTCCCTCTTCCTTCCTCCTCAAATGCTTTTAAAGGCAGAAGGCACGGGCTTTTCTGCAGGAGCAGATGAATAGGAAAGAAGCCAAACAGCACCCAGGAGGAGCCCAGAGCAGTTTGATGCTCCTTTCAAAGCACAGAGGCTCAGAAAGCCCACGGGCTCAGAAGGGAATGGCGGGGGGAATAAGCCCAAGTATTGCAAAGAGAGAGGTTGGCTGAAAACACCAGGGTGATCTAGGAACAATGCTGAGGCAGGGTGGGGACCTCTCCAGAGGAGCAGGGACACAGATGCTAGACACGGAACATGCATTTAGTGGGCTGGTTAGCTCTGCCGTGGCAAGCCAAGCCCTTGGGCTTCCTGGGCTGAGCTGTAGGGACAGTGGGGGTCTGCAGCATTATCTGTGCATGCTCTGAATCAGGACCACCTTGTCAGAGGCAGCAAAGCGGGGGGAGGGAGAGAGGGAGGAAAGCGAGAGCTTGCAAAGCATCTGACTGCGGGAGTTCAAGCTGCCAGGAGGAGGGGATGCGTTTCAGGAAACCCAAAGAGGCAGGAAATCAAGAGAGAGGGACAGTAATTGAGTCCATATGTTGGAAGCAAAGAATGCATCTGGTAGCACGGAGCAGACTGAGGGAGAAAGCTCACGCTGTGGGGACAGTCACAATCGTGTTAACCTCCTGAGCCGAGCAGAAGGTTGAGCTCAGATTAACCACAGCTGCTGAGACGTGTCACTTATGTGGCCTCTCAGGTCTGTGCCTGTAGTAGCCATATGTTAACATCCTGATGTAACAGGGTAATGCTGCAAAAAGAGGAAGAAAATGGCTGTTATTACAAAGTGACAGGGTTAGATCTACATCCCTGAGCATGGAGCTGGGAAGGAAAGCAGAACACAGTAACATCAGAACATGGTTTTGCTGTTCATCGGGCAGTGTCAGGAGGGATGAGGTCCACCCTGCTCCCAGGAAGCAGAACAGAACCTGCTGTGGGATTCTCTCATCTAGAGGCGAGGGCACAGGCAAGGTGAGCAATGAGGAACCTGAGGCTGCACAATCACTGCAGGACTCTCCCACAGAGGCTGCCCTGCTGGTTTGGGTGCCTAGGCTCAGGATACAGCGCTGGGAAAGCTCCTGAGTTGTTTATGGCCTCCCCATCCCCCCTTTTAAAACACATTTGCAAAGAAATCTGAAACGTTTGTGGTTGAACAGAGGAGCGAATGCCAGACTGCTGCAGAACGGGCTGGGAGCGGGGAGAAGAGCTCTGGTGCTAATGCTCACCCTGCTTCCTGAGAAAACAATGGAGGAGACAGGACACAGGACTTAAGCACTGAAAGGCCGTGCAGGGTTTTGGTGTGCCATGTAAACTGCTGCATCTTATATAGGCAGAATATGTAGGGGGCTGGCAAGAAAGCTGGAGAGGGGCTTTTGACAAGGACAGGCAGGGGCAGAACACCACCCTCATAGGGAAGAACTTTTGCCTAAGAGCTCATTTCAGTCTCCCCTCTGGCAGGTTAAAACCATTCCCCTTGTCCTGTCCCTGCAGGCCCTTGTAAAAAGTCCCTCTTCAGATTTCTTGTATCCCCTTCAGGTATTAGAAGGCTGCTCTAAGGTCTCCCCAGGATGCAGTCAGGTAACTCACTTGTAGACAATTGAACAGAACAGCAATCCCTTTGTCCAAAGCTGTCAATGAGGCTCAGAATGACAGAGATCCCTCGCTGACAGCAAACAGCATCCCTGCAGCACTGCAAGATCCACCCCCCAGCTGTTGAACCCTGTGGTCCACACCATGACAGTAATGCCTTCTCCTACATAATGAACCCTTCTACTCAGTCTCCAGACTTTGCTGAGGGCCGTGAATCCCTTCTGCCACTGCTCAGATCCACTTGGAAATGTTTCTCTTTCTAAAAAGAAAAGGATGCTGTAATTTTTTCCCCACCGCTTCATCCCTCTCATCTGTGTCAGCTGGGCAGTTCAGATCACACCGCACATCCGCAATCTGTCCTTTTGTCCTGTTGAAGCTTTTCTACATGTTCTCAGCAGACACACACAAAAGAAGAAAGAAAAATAGAGAAGGACATTCCTAAAATACTTGCTTTAAGCAGGAGCACAGTTTCTATCCTGCAACTGTCCTCAGGGCTCCAGACGTTCCCCTGCAAATCCTTTCGTCCTCACTGCCAGAAGCGTGGCTCACTCCCCATTTAGATCCATTGAATCACCCACACACACTGAAAAGTAATTGTTCAGGCAACACTGCAGTGCTCCCCAGCAGCAGATCACCCAGGAAGTGCGGTCTTTCCTGCTCCTGCGTGGTGTGTGTGTGCTCAGAGCAAGGGCAAAGCTCGCTCGCAAATATCATCATGTGCATTTCACAGGCAGGTGACAGAATCCCAGGCTGGTTTGTGTTGAAAGGGATCTTAAAGCTCACCCAGTTCCAACCCCTGCCACGGGCAGGGACACCTTCCACTAAAGCAGCTTGCTCCAAGCCCCTGTGTCCAACCTGGC
>WYDI02024949.1:0-42404 GCA_009867235.2 Psittacus erithacus | reverse complement strand
TTCTCTTGTCCAGGCTGCCCCAGCCCAGCTCTCTCAGCCTGGCTCCAGAGCAGAGCTGCTCCAGCCCTTGCAGCATCAACTTGGTCTCCTCTGGACTCGCTCCCAGAGCTCCACATCCCTCTTGTGCTGCTGCCCCAGAGCTGGATCAAGACTGTAGGATTTTGTTATGTGACAAGGAAGTGACCAGCAGAGGCCGTTTTCCTTCTAAAACCACACTCCATGTACCAGTATCTGCTCAGGTTTCTGCTCCTCAAGACAGCTTTGCTGAAGCTTCCTCCTCAGTGGTGGAGAGTGTCCCCCATAACAGCATTGCCCCAGAGCAGATCTGGAAGACTCAAATTCAGCACATAAAATAACCTGGAAGCTCTGCATCAGACAGATGAAAAAGCAGCTGATCCTTTTTTTTCTCCAAACATTTCACATTTATTGATAACGATAAAAAAATCTTTTAAAGACTATCTGTATCTTATTACCAAGAATGAGGTATTATGTATACAAAACATTTACAGGATTTGATATGCAGTTCATGAGTACAGACAGGAGAGTGCAGAAGGGACACTCATAACAGGAAAAGAGCCAACAGAAGAGACATTGGCAGGGCGAAGAAGGAAGAGCAGTAATATCACACAAAGAAAGACCAGGGTATGGGAAATTAATTAGACTGCAGCAATCAAGTCATACTGCCACAGCACTTTGCTTAGAGGAGGATGAACTATTGGTTTTGTGGAATTTTATCTCCCCAGCTGTTTGTGCTGTGATGTGCTTTGAGCTCTAAAAGATGTTAAGATGAACAGCAGGAAAACCCCAAAGTGCCACTTTTGAGCCAGCTCAAGTGCAAAACAAAATCTAGATCTTCAGACTTGAAAAGTGACTGCAACTCAAAAAGGTCTACAAGCCAGACACCTCTGGACAGATGTGGAGTGTTGAATGAAGCAGTTTCTTTACAGTTGTCAGCAAAATCGCCATCTGAGAAAGGGAGAGAGAGAAAGAAAGGGGACCATCTTCAACCCTTGCAGCCCAGTAAATGGAGAGTGGCATTTGCAAAGAGCCATGAGTGTCATTAAGTTAATTAACCTCACTGTGCATCCTGCTGTGCTGGCTTCCCTGTGCCTGGGAATACTGGTTCCTGCTTGAAAAGAATCAAAGCACCTCTACAGGTTCCTCCGAGGCAGAGCTCATATGAGCAGCCCAGAAGCCACAACTCACAGTTGTCTGCTGTGCAGGCGCTGGGTGGGGAGGCGCTTGACACCAGAGTGGTGGCTTTTCTCGCACAACAGCACACTTATGGCAGCCTAAGTGACAGTTTAACCTCCATCTTTTATTTCTGAAGTCAGAATAGACTATTTAAAATAGATGAGTTTGGTTCACTTTAAGGATACTGGCCTCTCAGCACCTCTAAACCTAATACATGTGTCAGCTGCAGCCAGAACTGGTCCACAGGAGAGGTGCTCTCAGAGACTTTGCAGTGATAAAACAAGGTTTATGCTGAGTTCAGAACCAGCTTTCCTCAGGCAGGGCATCCAGTATCTTAAAGCAAGTTCTGCTCTGAAAGCACAATACCTCTAACAAGCTCCTCTACCACTTAGCCACCACTTATGCTGCCTCCCCAAGATTTTATAGAGCCTCTCTGGCTTCCTAGCAGGGACTGCAGCCACCACAGTAGCTCCTTTTGCAGGGATGGACAGTTTAGCTCTAAAAGGGAGAGGAAAGACTAAGCAGGGTCTAACTTATGCAAATCTTGCTGCATTTCAGACTGAAATCTTCTCTGCCCCACTGCCATGTATGGTCTGTAGTTGTCTTCTGACAGCTCTTTGCTCAGCTCTTCAGGCTTTTGTGCCTTTTGCTGTGTGTGGAAGAGAGGGCTCAAAGTGGAAGGATACCTGAACAGACTAACAAAAAGAGTTCAAGTAGGATTGCTTAGGCCTGGGTAGAATGGGGACAAAACCCAAAATGGCAATTCCCCTCTGGCAGTGAAAACGGTTGAGTAGGCATTGCTTAGAGCATCTCCTGCTGCATCACTTAAAGTGAAGATCGCTGTGCCCCCTGCTATGGCAAAGCTTTGCTGCTGAGAACCCAAGCTCCCTATTTCTAACATGCATAGGGAAGAATGAGAGGCTAGAAGGATTGGAAAGTGCACAGGAAGGATGTAAGCCATACGTCCTTTGGACTGATTTAAGAAGCGAGCTCAAGCTCTGCATAAATTCTGGATAAGAACAGTCTCAGTAAAATCAATTCACGTGGAGTGCACTAAGGAAGCAGAGTGAAGCTCCAGCACTGAGCTGGGAACAAATCAGGATCAGCCCAGTGTGACACAGTGAGGGAGAGCCTGCTCTCTGCCTCTCTCTCCACAGTGCTTCAAGCACAAATCCAAGGAAAGTATGAATTGCTTTAACCCATCAAGACCCAGAGCTCAAGACTCCCCAAAAATGTGCTCATACAAAAGGTATTAGTGTTTACAGCCTGGCCACAGCTCTGTGGGCATGCTTTGAAAAAAACCCGACTCACAAAGTCAAGTATCCAGCAACTGCTTTTCTTTGTCTCGGACATCACTTGGTGGCAATGGGAGAACAGTTTGCAGCACTGGAAGATCACAGGGGATTTCTTAAGATGGCAAGGAATGTCCTGACAGGAGACTTGCAGTTGATCTCTAATGCACTACGGAGCACTTTCGGTAGGGTTTTTTCTTTTTTACTTTTAAACATTTACACAGTTAAAAATGAGTCTTAACTGATGCACTGGTTATTTTTCCTTTCAGTGAGAGCCCTTGTGTTCAGAGTTAGGATTTGTGAAGCACACTTGCAAAAGTATTTATGGCTGAGTTCGGAAAAAGGGTTAAACTGAAGAGACTAGCTGTTGGAACTAACAAAGACCAAAACCACTAAGTTTAAAATTCAAACAGCTACTTTACTATCTATAAAAGGCTTTAGTGGGGTAGGGTTTTTTTGCACAATTGCCAGTTGAATATGGTGTATTGCAGTCAGCTGCCACAGGCGAGGGTCCAGCCATCTCATCCATTTGCTTTTCATCTGTTGTGGCACTACCTGGAAATCATGGAGCTGGAATGGGACTGGCTAGAAGAGGTGGTGGCAGCACTGAGCTGAGAGAATCCACTGTGGCTTGATTCAAGGCTGGTCATAGATCCCCTGCAATAAAAACCAAAGTAGTTTCAAGCTTCCGAACACACAAAGATTTTGATTTCTGCTATGGATCTACACTGGGTTTGTTTGCACGTTGAAAAAGCAAGTAACAGTTTAGGGGCAGATACTCAAAAGCTTTTCTTCCTTACACATAAGATAATGGGTACACCAAACACCTCCTTGCAAAAAAAGAGATGCTGTTCAAAGAGACTTAGAATGAGTTTCAGTCAAATAGATCAACTGGTAGGGAACTGAACTGGCTCAATTCCATTTTGAGTTGCACCCATTTCTGCATGGCAACCTGCCAAGCCCAATAACTCACACAATGCTTTCACAGCAAAGTGACCAGAGATGATTATAATGAGATAACTAATTAACCCCTTTTATACATTAGTTGCCCTCAGCGCCAGTAATGGCTGAATTTATCTACTGTTTCCTGTGGGCTCCTTTTTTGAGGCCTAGGAAAACACAAATCCTCACAATTTACATGTATTTATGTGAACTTGACAGCGGCTTGATCATTTAAGTATCAGAAAGGTTTGACATCACCTGACCTTTATGAACCTTGGCCATACACACCTGAAATCTTCAGATCCTATTACTTCTGTATAGTACATCACTTTACATTTGTGAGAGGAGACCTGTAGAGATGCTAATACATCATCCACACGAGGCAGGTTGGTTGTAGCACAGGCAGGCATACTATGAAATTTCCACTGGAGGATATAGAAGCCAGGCCACCTGGTCACATGGGATCCCTGGAAACAGCCACAGCAAGAATGAAAAATTAACTTTGTCAACATGAATATTTTTAGGCTTGAAATTTCTTTTCCAAGCTTAGAAAAACTGCCCAGATGCCCATCGTTTTTTCCTCAGTGCCAGTATTTCAGCTCCTCAGCCATCTGGTAGTGCTGGTCAACATTCCCCACACAGCATATGCTTATAAAAGTTATGACAGAATGCCAGAGGTTCCTCCTGCTTTTTTGCCAGAGTCAAGGGGTTAGGATTTAAATATACTGAAAAGGACAAAGTTCTTCTTTAAAACAATACCCATTTTTTCCCACTTACTTTCATTAATGGCTGTCCTTTGAGACTGTGAGAAGGGCAGTCAAGGCTCCTGCCTCACAGAAACTATAGTTCAAGAGGTCACTGCCCATATTTGCAGTTAAAACACTTCCAGTTAGATGACTTAAGGAACAGGTTTTTCAAAGGCTCTTCAACTCTTATTTCAAGTTAAAAGGAAAAGCAGTGTAGAGTGATTGCAAACATCCTGCATGTAGTATCAAATTTGGTAATTAAAGGATAGATTGCAAATGCCATGAAAAAAATTATCAGAAACCTTGGCCATAGGGAGCTTCTTATGGTACCTATTAGAGGGACAAACACACAGAAACTAAGTCTAAATTTCCACACTTCTCCCGTTACTGTGGTAAGAGACTATGATATTCTTCAAACACAGGCTGTTTACTTCAGAAAATAATGGTCAAAATTACAGCACACAGCCTGTCTTGCTGCTTTCAGGATGAGCACTTCATCCTAGCTGACTTCCCTATGGTCCTTGCTGACCAATCTCAGTCACTATCGGACTGATGTAACCTCCCCTCACAGCAGATCCCATGTAAATACTATCCCCATTCCCTGCAGCATGCCACTAGGAACAGAAGCTGAAATGTCAGCCAAAAGCAAGCAGACAGCCTGGAGCTGAATCACCACTCAGTTATCAATAATGATTGTGAATTAGAATGTGTCACTTTAGAGCTAGCCTCCACCTGCTCCCACCTGAGGATTCAGTGGTCTCACCTGCACACTCTCTCCTTCTTTGCAGGTAAGAGGAGACTCCACCATACTGTAATCACACCCCAACTGCCAGACTTTGTCTATCAACTGGACATTGTTCCCACCAGGAGAAGTAATACTGTGAGCTCCCAGAGAGTCCTTTTTAGGAGGCTGTGGGGCTCTCTTGGAATGAAAGATGTTGAAAACAATGTCGCCCTTGCACACATCAAAATCCCATGTGATGACAGATGAGGCATCCACAATCTGAATGAGAACCTGAGATAGAAAAGTCGTATTATACAACAGCAATTTGCTCAGTAAAGACAAATTCCTACCAAGAAAGAAGACAAAGAGCAGAGCTTTTTGTTGAAACTAAGCCCAACAACTATCAGAAAGGCATCACAGATACAAATTCTCTCCTGGTGGAGTATATTTGTTTTAACATGACTTCCAGAAGCTCTCAAGTAGCTTCTGAGAATATTGTTTATCTTTGCTTAGAAGGATATTTGAATGGAATGAAAACCAGACATATTCTTTAAATGGCAAGATGACAATACAAGGAATGGTCACAAACTTCAGCTACTAAAGCATCATCATGCACCAGAACCATAGAACAACAAGATAGAAGCTTGGCAACTAAATAATTAATTTTTAAACCATTTTCTGCCAAGAAAGAGTCCAGAGCAGAGGGTTGAGATGAAAGAAAAGGGTAGGCTGCAGCCATACCTCATGTGGAGCTCCTTTGAAGACACTTGCAGACTGGTAGATTGTTTCAGTCCAAAGCTTTATGTCTTCATTTTCCAACTCTTCTGCTGTCCGATACAGGGACTTGGGAACCAGCCCACCCTCTGGCACTTCACACTGAAAGCGTAAACAGCCATTATAAAGTATCCTCTCTGTACGTCCACACCCTATCACACTCTGCCTGCTAGCTCCAGAAACAAAAACTCACCTTCAGCAAGTACTCTGAAGAATGAGACACAAACAGAGTTTGAAAGTAATTCTATAGCTTGTATATCACACATACATAAATATATTTTACAATGAGCTGGATTAGGTGAGTTTGCAGAATTAGACACCAGGGGAATAGATCTTGTATATGCACCATAGCCGCCACCACCACAGAAAATAACTACGTCAATGCTATAGTTATCACTCATACTGCCCCATACCCAAGATAGATGTGAGCTACCTAAGCATCCTAAGGAAATTGGCAACAGCGACTCAGTCTATAAACTGTAGCTTACACAGGGGTAGCTAAATTGACTGATGGTAGGGAGATGTAGTAAGTTTCCAAACAGGAAAAAGGATAATGCAGTCAAGGAAGGTGACAGTTTTGAAGTTATAGCTGTAATAGCTCAGTACTAGAACTGATTACACAACTTCCTAAGCAATCTTCTCTTTAAGATATCTCTAGTAATGAAGTTGTTAGACAACTACCTGATCAGAGATAGGTTTCACAGAAGTGTTTGATAACTTCATTACAACACAGAATTGAAGGGATCTCTGAGAAGTCATTTTTGTTTAAATATCCAGAAGTAAAGAACATAAAAGAAACTATCATTTTCTGTGACTGACAACAAGTGTTGTAGTAATTTGCTGCCTGGTACGTTTTACTTCTGCTTATTAAGCAGTGGATTTTGCCAGCTTCTTGAGTTTCAAATTAGATAGCACAAATTCTCTCCACTGAAAGGTACTGCTGCAAAACCCAGCCTACTCAAGATAAACACATGCTCTACTCTGTCACGTGTAACAGGACTTCCTTATAACTTGACACTGTATTTGAACAGACCTAGACAAATTTTCAAGAATGGTACAGAAATTAACCTAAAAAAGTATACAGGGGCTTAAAAAGCAAGCCTGAAATTATAATTTAACACAGCTGAGTTCAGAAAAAAATGTCACTTAAGTGTTACTCTGTGACAGAGGCAACCCCACATATAAGTTGCTATATACACTAGTTTATATTCATACCATGCACTCTCCACCGAGAAAATCAGGGATGATTTCTTTATCGATGTAATCCAGCAGTCCCCCAGGACCCTGGTAGTCATTTCCAGCATAAATAAGGAATTTCTTTCTGGTGTTGTCATCAATGAACGGACTAACCTACAAACAAAGAAAAACAGATTGGATCAGGCACCCACATTTTTATCAAATCAATTTCTGAAGGAATCAGTTTGATTGTTACCATCCTCTTTAGTTCAAACTACAAGGAAGCTAAATTAACTGACTGCATAAGCAAGTTCTTAGGTAGTGCTTTTTAACCCACCCCAGAAATCCTTTAAAGAGAGATGTTTCCAACTGGTAACATTTCTGCTTATAAAACCCGATCTCTAAAGAGCTCTTACAAACAAGTGTGTAGCAGTGTGGTGAGAAAGCTGAGAATGCCCTGAATTACAAACATACCAGCGTCCAAAGAACTGGGAATACTCGAGGTGCCCTTAGGATAAGAAGACGACCTAAAGTCTCAGGGTAATTAGCTTCGACCACTTCAATGATTCTTAGCAATGCTTTGACACCAGGTCTCCATAAATGCCGCATGTTCAAACCTTCCAGATCTACTAGACAGGTCCAAGAGCTGAATTTGAGAAAGACAAAAGTGAAAAGAAAAACCTCAATAGCACCAAAATTCTCTTTTCTTATGCAAGTGTTCAACATACTGAAATGTGTGGATCCCACTGCATGGTTTGGTTTCTTCTATTTTACTTCCTTGTTTTGTACTGCCTGTAGACACTGGAGTTTAAGGTCCTCCAAACAGAAATATCTTAAGAGCATGCCAAGTGTAGTTACAGAGTTTGTGCAATGATCACTTTGCACATCACACGTATTCCCCAGAGACATTTCAGACTCTAGGTGAAGGTTAAGATAAAGCCAAAAAAGATACTGTCAAAGGCCACTCAAATGTTAAACCATTGCTTTTACTGGGAAATCAACTAAGCGGCCATGCTGCAATGAAGCAATTTAACATTTACAGTGCAGATTTCCTATCAACATGGTACAGCAATAATGCCATTACATGTCAAAGCTAATTCTGTTGTCAGGTCTCAGGGAAAGAAGCTTTTTCTACAGGAAGAGGTACATTCTTATACTAAATACTGAGCTTCAGTACATCCTTTAGTTACTTTCCAAGTTTAGATCTTGCCCTGGGCACAGATTCAAGACTTACCTCTGTGCCATACCAGCCAGCACCCATTAAATTATGGGTTCTATGAAACAGTAAACTCTTCTTTGTTTCACTTTAAATGTTCGGTATGTAGTCCTTTAGGACCACTTCTACAAATGGAGATCCAGTGAGCAGCACTATTTCACACTTCCACACATAAAACCCATCACTCAGATTTGACCTCTCACTGAGAGCTAGGACAGCAAGTTCTTTAACAGGGACAAGATAAGCAGGCACACCACACATCCCTGAACCTTTACAGGGTAATGGAAGGCCTCAGAAATTGAAAAGAATCCAAGAAACACTGTTTCTTTTTAGGGCCAGCCCTGCATTCATTCCACACCCTTAAAACCATTATGCATTTAGCACTTCTGTAAGTAATCCCTACCTGAAGATGGGATAACAAGACATTTCTGCTGGAACTTCACATGAAGTTGTGCCAGTATTTGGAAAACCAGACCCCAAGTTCCATAAGGTGCCTCATAACCTTACCTGGGATCAAGAGTTGAGCAACCGCATAGAAAAATGGAGA
Organism: Psittacus erithacus; assembly: GCA_009867235.2. Classification (NCBI taxonomy): domain Eukaryota; kingdom Metazoa; phylum Chordata; class Aves; order Psittaciformes; family Psittacidae; genus Psittacus; species Psittacus erithacus. Next base: position 33,793 of record WYDI02024949.1, on the reverse strand, counting down.
ATGCAAACAAGAACTAAGTGTAATGAGCCTTGGCATGAACAATGGATGAACAAGTAACATGAAAACAATACTTGAAACTACTGGAAAGGTTATCCATGATATCATGGCCTTAACTTTTTGGCAACCTGTATCAATGTCTGGCTATAAAATCCCCCAAAAAGAGAAATGGGAGTTAGGCTGCATTGCTTTGCAGATGTACGACAATAGAAGACTGCAGGAGCATAACACCCCTTATGAGCATAACACCAAGACTGCCGGAGCAGATGTGCATTTTCCTCAGGCTTTGTCATGCAGACCCACTCTAGTGGCAACTGGGGAAGGCTCTCAGTTAACTGTAACTGTGCTTGTATCTGCCTGTGAGACACACAGCCCGCTCTTGTTCCACTTAATAACCTTTGCTCAGCAGCATCACATTGCCTCATGCTCCCCACACACCCCGTGAAACCAGGTAATTCCCAAAGAGCAGATCCACTTGTATTTTACCTTATTGGCCTGCCAAATACTTTTGTGTTCTCCTCACATCGCCTCAGTCCTTCTTCATTTATTGAAAGAACCTGTACAAGACATGTTGTTTAAAGAAGACGGTCTTAAACTCAGTAGATGTGATAAAGTAAAAAGAAGAGGTTTATGTCCAAAGCGTAATTAAAACTACAAACTCAATCAGCATAAACTTTTATTCCCCCCAAAGAATGAACTAGAAATCATTACATTTACCCCACTGGTTGATCTTGTTGAAAAATAAACGTACTTTTCCAGAAAGGCAGTAAAATATAAACAAGATCCTCCTGAAAATTGAGCAAGCCCCAGGAGTGATACAGACAAGAAGTCTCCCTGCCCCTTTAAGCACTAATTTCTTATTTACTCAGAAATTAAAGCCTCTTTTTAAGCTGTAGAAAAGAGTCTTGAAACAGAAGTAGGGCAAACAAACAAAATATAGTATACGCCTGGAAATGCCACTGGAAGAGAAAAAGTAAAATCCAGCCCCAGCTTCTAGTGGCTATTATGGCCATGACTATCCTTCTTAGGAGTCAACAACAAAAAAAATCATTGCAAACCTGGAATTCTGCCATCTTTTGGCTTGGAAACTGAGCAAATCCACAATAAGAGAGCCTGAGTGATGCCTTTAGAGAAGGCAAAATTACAGGCAAGTACTTTTTCTTTAAGAATAAGTTATTCTTATCCTTGGAGCACAGGCTTGATAAAATCTGAGCATGGCATTTTATATTCTGTACAAATGCAGGGACTGAAGTTTAAAGCACTGCACAACTGCAGAAAAATCTGTGAAAATGCTAACCAATAACTAAGGGAACTGCCAAGAACTACGCCTTTCCGCCATCAGTTTGCAGTTGGAAAGAATGCAGAAGATCAGCTACCAGGAGCTTTCAGATGTATTGAAACCAAAAACAGACGGCCAGAGAGTACATCAAAATATCCAGTGTGATGAATGCTCTGGCAAAGGAGGAAATTTCTAAATGAAAATATCACATTGTTAGCAACTTGTTGGCTCCAAAAACACTTACGTAGCGCAGCAAGGCCTCTTCCCCAAGAGCTCGCACTAACCCTTTGGTATCCATCTGTCCCAATCTCAGCACGTACAACGGGCGACCATCTGAATAACAGGAACAAATATATCAACACAATCCTTATTACAGCAACAGACAATTTGAGTGAGCTACTTTCATGCTAAAAGTCCAAAAGGAAATAAGCCATACTCCATTCAAACTTTGTAGTCAAGCTTGAAGAAGGAGAACCTGGAGAAGACGACAACACAAATTTTGCCCTGTCCAGCTACACCAAAAGACTGTAAACGAACTGCAAAAGTTTAATGGAGACATCTTGATGCAAAAATAGCTCCCCTATCAGTAAGGCACTTTCGAAGGACTTCAAGAATTACACTAGTACACACAAGATCTTGGTATACACAGTTAAAGACACAGGGCTATAATTAGCTTCCAGGAGAGCCAAGATACAGGAAAAGCTTTAGTTCATTAGCGTAGGTGAAGAGTTGCAACAAGCAGCAAGCCTTGCATTGTGTATGATGTAATACTGCTCCGGATAGCTTCCAGCAACCTTTCTGGAAAAGTAACTGCACTGAGTTCTGGGAGCTAAGGAAACAGTGTTAACCAAGGGACTTGCTTTCTGCAGCATTTGCTGGAGTCACACTTTTCAGCTACGTCATTACACATTATGCAGAACTGGCAAACAGCCTCACTTCTGCAGGTTAAGCCTGGTAAGAACAGACTCTGTTCCAGGGATCAGTTTCAGATGGACCCTCTGCATTCAAAGCCTTGCCTTTTCACTTTTGCTGCATACTGGGGCATCTCAATACTGTCCAGGATAGTAAGACATTAAGCTTAACAACTGCATTGGCTGAATTTGAGAATCAAAGCTTGCATTCCTAGGTCTTCATAATAGGAGCTCACTGTCTGTTCTAGTATATCAGCTAAATAATCACCAACTTATAGAACTGAATATGCTAGGCCACAAAAATCATAAAAAAGAGCTTTTATATATAAATATATATATTATAGATACATAAAAACCTCCCTGAAGTCCTGTTGTCTGTTCAGCTTCACCTGCCTTCAACAAATGCAAAGAGGAGTATCAAATTATTAATTCCTTTGGGACACAAGGAAAGAAATTGTTAAGATATAAAAACCCCTAAATAACCTAAACTGCAGAGTCCACTCAAGTTATTTCTTTGGCAAAGACACACAGCCCCCCCCCCAAAAAAAAAAAAAGTTCAGGGTATTTTGTATTTTATCAGGTCTAAAAGAAAATGTTATTTTAACATCAGCACATGATTATCTTGGAATGTGCTGTTTAGCTTTTGAAACACTAAGCAAACAGTGCTATTAAGCTTTATAGCAGGTCTTCCTCCCTTCTCAGCATCCAAAGCCAAGCTAAGTGCTTACTAACCCTGGTCCACCCAAATGACACATGAAGGAAAGTCTCAGCTGACAGTGCAGTATCATCACTGTATATTTTATATTCCATTAGAGCTTTGTGATTTAAACCACCATTGATTGAAGTATTTCTGTCAAAATAAAAGCCACTCAGATGCACAGAAAACTGTGTTCATTGCAAGCCAAAATAATAACTTTTATTCTTTTGTACTATTAGCTCATTCTAGACAATACGCTTCATAATCACTCCTGCTTTTGCTTTAGCACTAAATGCTACAGAGAATTCAGCTAGCTGAAGTTTGGCACATTTAGCACATGTAGGAGGAGAGGAACATTACTAGAAAAGAGGATTTAAAAGAAGAACCTATCACTAAAATTTTAAATTACATAGAATTACGCAGTTTTGAATTCTCTTTCTGTTACTGACAAACCCATGCTTTACTTGTGGGCATGCTGCAGAAGAGATTAAAGGAACTGGAGGGGAAGGGAGGGGGCATGAAGCTCACCACAAAGCTGAAGAACTTCTCAGAATGACATTAAACAACCCTTTGATGCATTCTGTACCTTTCTATCTGTTTCCTGGCAGGACTCAGTTATGTGCTACTGGCAGAGGAGGTCTTTGCTAAGTAAGGACAAGGAACTGACAGAAAGGGAGAACTTGTTCACAGGTCTTTTTCCCTACAATCTTTACAACCATATTCCCATTTTCCCCTGTTTGAGGTCTGTTAAATCCAAAGCAGCAGGGGAGAGCCATTCAAGCTCCTGGCCGCTACTGCTGACAGCATCCTGTCCTGCTTCATACACTTCTAACAGGAAGAGCCAGCAGAAACAATGGTGCTGAGTGAGGAAAAGACTAAATCAGAACACAGATAGCTCACAGTAAGAGATCATTTCCTTATCTAAAGAGCACAGCTTGCTTCAAGCAACAAATTCCAATTCTATGTATGTATTAGCAACAAGATCAGTGCACGATAAAGCAAGCCGAGGGATAGGGGAGCATGTCAGGCACAGTCATCCATGTTTTAAAGATCTGGCTGTGGCTCACCATACAAAGGGAATTCAGCCAAAGCTTCTTCCCTTCTTAAATAAACCTGCTCTGTTTGATATTTTTGCAACATACCACTTTTCATCATTAAACTGATTGTAATGCCATGTAGGTATTCATTTATGCCATCAGCAGACTTACACAACATCAGAAATAAATTGATTAGAAAGATATACTTATTTACAAACATATTTTAATCACTGAAAGGGAATACTCAGCATCTGCATAACACACTTCTAAGCATCTCTGAGCACTACAGAAGCGCAATTAACAACTTCTCTTAAGCTACTGGCAAAGCAGACCTCTTTAGAGAGTTAAATACATCAGCATTAGTCAGAAAGATTAGGACCTAGGTGTCTGCTTCCACCAACTAAAGGAGCTGTCAACATCAATTTCAATGCAGTTAGTACATAATTGAGACGTTCTAACCAACTTTTCAGCCACCTCTAGTTAACAGAGGGACAACTATCACCTTTAATTCAGAACATAAAAAGGCTGTTCAACATTCACCCTATGTAGCATACCTTTGTCATGGTGATGCCAGCCTCCTGCATAGTAATCCTGGAGTACTTGAGGAGGGTTCCAGGTATCTAGAATATAGTCTACTTGATGCTGCTTACGCCATGTCAGCGACTGGCAAAGGATCTCTCTTGCTTTATCAATGTTGAAGTCCCGGGCACGCAGGAATCTTAAAATATGCTCATCCTTTGGGATCTATTAAAAAAAACCCCAAACAAACAAATCTCGATTTTGTATTCAAGGTTTGAAACAAGAACGAAAAAACCCAAATGACAGACACTGAAAAATGTGCAGCCCTGCACCAGAGCAAGGGGACAGTATGTAACACTGGAAGTTACTCAAGCAAATCAGTCTTTGCAACAAAAACATGAGTTCTGTCAGATACTGCAGCTACCCTCATATAAGGATATAAAAATGTCATGAACTCCAATATAACCATGTACACCTGTACATGTAGCAACAAAAGACTGTATTTTGCTGTTAAGCAAAAGGAAGCTGTGCCATACATGCCAATCACAAGCCTCAGGAAAATCCCCAGCCTTGCTATCAGTGATCTAACCAGCCACATTGCTTCCCTTTACGTACTGCACTTTGGGACACAGATTTGAAAATATGACGTTTGGCCAAAAAAAACAAATGTAAAACACAGTTATTGTAGAACCAGGCAGTTATAAAACTGATGTTATCCTCCCTGCGCTGGTCTGCTGACGCTCTGAGGCTGTCACACTAATTCAAGCACCTCAACTGGGAACATCAGCTGCACAGTCACAACAAACTTCTATTGGCACTGTACCAGGTTTTGGTCATGAAGTGCCATGTAACAGGAATGGTTAGTGACAGGTGTGGGTATGATGTTTCATCATGTCCACCTTGCATATCACATATTGTAAGACAGAGTCATAGGAGACCAAGAGTAACTTACTTTGCCTTTGTGAGTCTCCTGGAGCCACTGCCTCAACCGAATGAGGCAGCTTTCCTGCATTGGGGTCAAGTCACCCAGATACCTCTTGATGTAGTCTGCATCTAGCTTGTCTAAAAGGAGATGAACATGTGATTAGAGCGGTCCTGACCTGACCATGTCAAAGTAGTAAGCGACCTTATTACTGTTATCTGAAGGAGAAAAGTAGCAGCTCTGTGTTCTGTGCAGTCAGAATTGAATGAAATTTCTTTCAATCAAAAGATAAGCAAGGCAACTTACACACATCTTAATGGTCAACCAAGATTAATTCTCCTTCTGCAACTAAGGGAAGGAGTAAAGCCAGCCACTTATAAAAGCATTTTGCCAGTACATTCATATTTGTCGATCTACAGCACCATATGGCTTGCTTCTTCTGGAAATATTTAGGGAACCTTGGATCTGAATCTCCCAGTGCAAGAATTTTCCAAAATTCCCATATTAAGAAGATACAACAGAAAACTGTCCAGGAAATCTTCATCACTTTCCTCCTCATTATTGCTATAGTAATGCCTGTCCTGAATTTCAGGGCAAGCAGCAAGCCATTCATTTGCAGCTTAATAAACAGCAAAGTGAAGAGTTTCTCCACTCATACCTGACCTTCCTTTACTAAAAGGATCAGCATGTTACAGCTATTCAAGCTACTCCACGTTACTGCTTTGCTAACCCGCACTTTAACATTGTATGCTACCAAAGAGCCAATGTGAAGATTTTCAGCTGCTCATCAGAAGCAGCTCAGTGTGGAGAGCCTCTAGAGTACAATGAATCCCACCAAAAAAAGTCAGACCACCATACCATCAGGTGTTCCTGCTGTGGGCTCCGAGGGACTGCTTGAGGTGTTGAGGATCTCCTTACTGCTCAGGCCCTCCTTTGTGGCAGAGTCTGGTATATTAATAGCAGGTGAAACTGGTCGTCTTGGGTGAGATGTACCGCTCTCTGATTTACATGCAACAGGAGGAGCCCAACGGGGAACAAAAGTTATTCCTTCTTCGTCCAGCTGCTTCAGATAGTATTCTATTATTTCTTTTCCCTTCAAAAAGGAGAATATATTTCAGCTACTAAAAACACCCACTTAGATACAGAATGGATTGGGCTGAAAATCCATGAAGTGGCCAGCCCTCTTCACGATTATTCCACTTGAAAATACAGACCTATACACACATGCTGCCCCAGGCTAAATAAGCAAGCCCAGCTTGCTGAGCAGAGCAGCCTGTTACTTAGCTGCAGCTATATTGTCTCTTGGTAACTGGGAGCCATGCACCTGCTTCGTGTCTGCAAGCTCACCTTTTTAATATTGCTGGTGTATTGCTTCATGGCAATCTTTTCCACTGTGCTTTCAAAACCAAAGAAAGATTTTATATCCAGACTTGCTGACTGCTCAAAACAGGTCCAGTCTTCATTGTCAGGATGAACCTATTAGGTAAAAGGAAGTCATACAGCTTTAATTACTCATTTAGTATTTTTCCTCCCTCCCAATATTTGAAATGACCATTTCTTGTTCTACCCATGGCTAGCACAGCACGATTTTTTTTCTTGACAAGAAAGGGGAGGGTGGAGAAATACCAGTGCATCAGCCAAGAGCCAAAGGACCAGCACATTTATACAACTAACACCACGTAATTTCTACACACAGGCTGTGACTGTAGCACATATGTGGAATAGTGAGCTTTCTGCCGCTGCAGGCTGGACTGATGACCAAGGCCAGATAGCTTGAGGACTGCAGCAAGTAGTGTCAGCATTTCCAAGCACTGTAGCAAACAGACACACTACACTAGATTGTTCTCTTGATGTGCAAAGTACCTTCATATTTTGTAGGCTGAAAACTATTTTACTTTGTTCTCCTATGATAATGCTACTGAAAGAATGCTACGTTTCAGTTGATTGACAGCTGAATAAGCTATCTTCAAGCACTCCCAACTTTCTTCTTAGTTTATATCTTTGCTGAGAGATGATCCTGAAACAGAGATGATACTACTTCCAGTTGGGCTCAATCTTAAAGGTCTTTCCAACTTGGATAATTCTACGATTGATGATGATACACTGAAGAAAAACTGTCTTGTAAACTCTCTCAAAAAAAAGACTTGTCTAAGGAATTTCCAGGCTGGGCTCTGAATTTGTAGTTACACAAACATCATGGAAGGCTGGATTTCTGAGCCTGGAACTGTCCTGATGCCTTAAAGCTCCCCTCACCTTCAAAACATGCTAGAATTGACTGGGAATGCTTTATAACAGGACAACTACAGAAAGGAAAACATTTCCCTTCATTTGCTTCTTCTGCATTAGAGAATGTGGGGTACATGAATAATTTGTACAGCCTAAATAAGTACAAATCATAGTAACAATATTTAAGAAGCTTCCTGTCCTTTCACAAATTCAATTATAAAATTACTTTAATAGCAATCCATTTTTCAAACCAATTTATTCTTGAATTAAAATTCTGGTTTTGTATTTACCTACTAATTTACTGATCAAATAGAGTGAGGGCAAGGAGATGTGTAGTGATTTTTATGTATTTGCCACATGCACTTTTCTATACAGCATTTCACCTGTTTAAACACAGCTTCCACAGAAAAACGGCAGGTGGAAGAGTAGTTTTAAATATGGAAATAATTGCAGAAATAATAATTAAAAAATTATCAGATGATAGTGTCGAGTGGGTTTGACATCCACTGGCCTTCTAACCATGGCTCTCTCCACAGCAGAAAATGTTATCACATCTGCACGCACAAAGAATGCTACAAACCAAATAAATCAGTTATATTTGCTAGCTTTGATTTGACCTTTAACATTGACCTGAAGTGTAACCACTATGTGTGTGCTGTATGAGCCTGTGAGTAGTGGCTAAGTCATTCCAAAAAGAACAGGACCAGAGCACAGCAGGAAGCATGCCACCAGACTCCTCCATCAGAAAACCTTTGTACTGAAGACCAAGAATGATGGGAAAAATGAGGTTAAACCAAAGCTGACTCAATGAACACTTGAGCTGAGCAGATGGTGAGCAAGTGACACTGAACTTTCCTTTTAACAGTTTTGTCAGGGTATCATCAGCCCCACACTGCTATTACAAACCTCAGATTTGCTTGAACAGAGCTGTCAAACACAGTAAGTTATGTTGTATTCTGCTGAGAAGATGCTCAAGCAAGAGGGTGTCAAACTTGCTTCAGTTCTTCAAGCGAGAGCGTTACATTTAACACTAGCAACAATTCTCACTTGTGCTGGTTATTTTTTCTTGCAAGGCAAAAAACAAGAACAACCAAATTTGTGTTGTCCTGAAATCTAAGCACTGCCCCAGCTCCACCTGTAGCACCACCAACAGCCTGTTACTCACTGTGTAAGAGCAGTGCTCGTTAATGATGACTCTATTAGAGAAGGTTTCATTGTAGGCTTCTATATGTAAAGTCCTTTCTCGTCTGTTCAAAGAATTCTTCTGGATGAAGTAGACATAATCCACTCCTGCAATCTGAGGAAGATGACACAGATTCCGTTAGGATACAAAACCCATGTGAAAGGATATCCAAAAGCATCAAAAGGGCACTTCAGACTTAATCACCTTTTTCAATAGCCGGGGTGCATCTATATCCAGCTTACAGCGCCGTTCAATCACATGGATAGCTTCATCCTCACTCTTGTATTCATTTACAGTGTCACTGGCTACAAACATAGGGATCAGAGGACATGTAGGAAACCTTCTTTCATATGCCTAGAGAGATGGAAAAAGAAGAAAAACTATCAACACAATCCTGAGGGCCTGCAGAGGGTTCCTTCACTGGCACCACCAGCACTTGGAGGCACAATGCCCTTCATACCTTTAGTAGAAGGGACTGAGCCATCTTGGAGTCCTCATGATAAAAGTCACAGTGGCATTCCAAACAATCCATTTATTAATAAGCTCCTCATACAGCCTTTTCCAGGTGAAGCAATTTTTAAAACACCCAAAATGTCCCATTTCTCCCCTCCCTTCAAAAAGGAAATTGCTTATTGTATACAATGACAATTCTCAAATAAAACCCTCTAGTTCTAAAATACCACACGACAAAACAATTCTGTGTTGGATTAAAACCCATGCTAATTATCAGTGTTTCACCAGGCTGTCTGAAGGGTTTTCCATACAGCTCCCAAAGGTCTAATAAGAACATTTCCAAACCTATTTCTTAAGCTAACAGAGCTCTCGAGCTCCCTGCGCACAGCGTATTCATAGTGTTTTCACTACACACTTTACTAAGCTTGCAATTCTGTCCCACAAAATACAGTCTTTCCAATACAATGAGGCCATTTCATACTTAAAATCTAAACTCTTTGCAATAATGCCAAGCTAGCAATAGCTTTGATTCTGGTTAAAGAATACAATCATGTAACTAAGTTTATCTCTTAAATACAAGAGAAAATGGTATTAAATCAGACACACTCGGAAAGGATAGTTAAGAACCTGGGATAAGTAAAACAGATAAGAAGAAAATGGGAGCTATCCCCATTAGTAAACTCATTGAATTCTAGTTTTATAACCACTATGTCTGAAGAAAACATAACTGCTATTTTTTTTCCTTTTCTTTTGTAGTCACTGATGTACTTCCACTTCTCTTTTTTTTCCTCATGGGGTAGCAGTAAAGGAACTAATTCTTTAGCCTTCTTCACACATTCTGAAGTTTTTCATTTTTGCTGTTATCAGAACCTAGCTGGCTTTCGAGAAAAGGCAGATTTGCAACATGCGCCAGTGTAGAAGAAAACATCAGTAACATAAATCTGCAAGCAGAACATGAAACAACCCTTTAAAAGAGCTAAAACATCCACTCTGGCCTTTCAGATGATTTTAACTGCTCTGAATACAGCTGGGTTGCAGCACAGGCACAGCACCAACAGGGAGAGGGTGTGGAAGAAAACAAGCAGCTGCAGAAAGTATGCACTGGTGGCACTAGAAGAGAAAAGGTCTCTTGATTCTGCCTTTGTAAGACTTAAAATACTTTGTTTGTTACCAGTATAAAGCAGAGCTGGAATGCAGTGTTACTATGGGGACATTGGTGCAAAGCACTCCAACAGGGCCAGCTTTTTTCCCCCTCGTACGTATCTGTAAAGCATTTCTGCAGCACGATTGTCCTGAGTTCATAAAGCTCCCCTGTACCATACCAGAAGTACAATCCCTGAGAGAGTGAGCACACATGCTCCTTTTGTCAGGCTTTGTATTTGTGCACAGCTGGTTTTGGTTAAATTACTAATAGAAATAATTCCTAGGGTCAGAGCTGTGTGTGCACAATAGAAGTGACAGAGCATTAGTGTCGGAACACAATAGCAAGCCTTCCACAGCTCCAAGAGAGAAGGAGGATGGGTCCTATTAATAGGGTATAAGAAGTTTCTCACTCCTTTTATGAGGTTCTTGTTCTGGACAGAAGGCTGGACATTTTACAGTTAAGAATAGCTCAGTCCTCTCCCTGACTAAGTGCCAGCATTCTTTCTAAACTTAATCTTTATTTTAACTGTATTGACTGTAGTTAAATATTGTACTAAGTCAGAAAGAAAAGATTTCCAGAAGCAGAACTGAGAGATACTTCTGGTTTAAGACCGCTACACTGAATACTTCTGTTCGATTTGAGGACTTTATGTTACCTCAATTATTCTATAGACAAGACAGAAAGTGAAGTAGGTAACATTTTTCTCACTATTTTCAAAGTCTCTTTACTTTTGGCTCATGATAAGTCTTCCCCATCTGAGTAGTCTCCTCAATGCCAAGCCTTTGCAAATCTCTTTCATTGCACATATTGATGCATTTCTCATCTCAGCTCTCAAAATGCTTCTCATTTGCCCTGTGAACACTTGCAAAATACATTACCTGCTCTTAAGTGTTTATTGAATTGCGAGGAAAAAAATGCCTAAGAAGAATGTGTTGTTCTGAATGGGAAGCCTGAATGCAATGTGGTTAAATTTGGAAAAGAACAAAATAATTATCTGCCAAAAGTTGGCAAGCGCCACACTTACAGCAACAAAACACTTGACAGTTTCAAAGAGATTAAGAGTGACACAGGATTCTTTCTCCCTGAAGAACATGCACTCAGAGGATTGAAAACTGTTCACAGTCAATTTTACTGGGCTCTTAAATTAGGCTGGCTTTATTTCTTCATGTACCGTTGCCAAAATGTTTTTGTAACGCATCATTTCACAGCACAGCCCTGTTTGAAGAAAAAGTGATCATAGTAAACTGTAGCCACATAAAAATATTCGGTCTGACTTAAGCATAGCTGTCTCTTCCACATGCAGCAAAATGGTTGTCTCACACTGCAGAGAAGGCAGTATGAGACTACAGGACACTGAAAGGTCTCATCTTACTACAGGCCAGTATAGCCCAGGCAGAAAACCTGTCATCTGTGGTATGAAACAGTAAGACATATGCCATCAAAGCAGCACGTGCATCGCCAAGACTGGAGCTATTAAAGAGCATGAGAAGATTAAAGAAAGATTAAATGCTGCTTTTTCTTTGCTAATAATAGAATTGAATGGATTTTGCTGCATTATTGAGGTGTTTTGGACCAGAAATTTTGTTTCAAGTCCAGCTTTGCAGACACGGTGCTACCCAATATTCCTTTAGCAGTTTGATACAGCAAAGCCCATTATAAAATACCACACATTTTCCTCTATGTGTCATAGAGGTCTCTACAAATAAAAATCGTTAGATATTACACATCTTTGTCTCAGGATTTCAGTTTTACTGTATAGATATAAAAGACAGTTCTCAAGAGTAAAGCAGCTGCAATAATCCTGATGGATTCAAAGCAAGAGTGAAGCACTGCTGCTGTAGCACTAAACGCATCCAAGGATGATGCTGCAAGGATGTTACCTAATTTTGCCATTTTCTTCCTGTAAAATCTCCATACAGTGCATGGAGATTGATATGTAACACATAAAAATACATGCATGCTCATCCTCAAAACCTCTCCAACTGGTGCAGGGCTTGACATGAAAACCCTAATGATCCAGTGGTGGTACAGACCTTTCAAAATAGGGATTTTAAGCCTGCAATTCTGTTGTTCCCTAATAATGTACTTGTACAATTTCCCACCAGCCCCTGGGACATTTGTGTACTCCGGTACATGAGAAGCTGGCATCGTGCATCACTAAAAACACAGTCTGGTGAAGCAGCTTGAACTTCACATTTAATGGGCTCATTATAAAAACCCTTCACTTTCTTCATGTGTGCTAACAGTGAGAACACTGACAAGCATAAGTTCAACCAAGATAGCCTTGTATTAAAGCTTCTTTCCCAGCTGCTTCCCTTAGCAACTCATGTTCAGCATCAAGTCAAAATAACAAGATTTATTTGACTTTTATCTTTGCTAGTATTGCAGCTGTGTTTAAAGACATGAAAGTAATTCAAAAGTAGGGCTATTTTAAACCCACTGCAGTAATTTCTCATACCCAAAGGAATTATACTTGCTGTCATTGCCCTTACATTTTGGGATTCTAATATCAACAATAACAGGATCCTTCCAAAATACCACCTTTAGAAGAACATTTAGGTATGACCCCAACCCAATTTTCAAGAGGACCAAAGAGACTGGTCTGGCATTTTGCTTCTCAACCTATGCCTAAGGCTAATAAAATACCTTAATAACAGGCATGTGCTCAGTCCTCGGTGGGGAAAGTCAGTCATTTATGCAAATAAGTTACTCAGCTTCTCTGGCTGGATTAATATGTTCCCAGTCTCCTGCCTTAAAGGGTAAGGATTGTTCAGTATTTCCATTAGATGACTCAAACCTAACAAAACTCCTGTACTTAAAAGAAGAAAAAAGATGTGACAGAACTTGCAGGCAATCTTACACTGTGCTGTTATGCTTCCAAGCAGAACTTCTAACCTAGTGAAGTAAGTAGGAATTTCAATCACCATCTAGAAAATGAAGTACACTGAGTGCTTCTTAATGGCTCAGTGACATGAAACAAGAAGTTAAGACGTTCTATTTCTTTTTGATGTTCAAAATTGCTGGGACAGCAACCTTCTAAGAGCAGCACAACATTCTCTACAGGCACCTCAAAAAAGCAAAGAGATTCATCCTGGGAATCAAATCTAGTCTGCTGCACCTTGTGTGTGCCATTATAAAGCCTTTAACGACTGCCTGCAATACCTGACCATGTCTGAGTACTCATCTGCAAGTGCATACCTACATGACCCATCCTTTCCTATCCACTTTGAGAGTGTGGAATTTCTGAAATATCCCTAAACACACAAGAAACAAGGAGGGTCACTACTGCAGGATGCTGCCCTGGCTTGACAGGCTGCATTCCAGCATCTTGATCATTCCTACTTATCACCATATCCCCTTCCTCCCCCTGCATTAGAGCACTGTGGATCAATAGGAAAAACTCCTGGGAAGCCAAGCCAGAGGTTTCAAATTCTTGGCAGCTGCATTTGGAAAGGAGCAATTTTGGATTATATCTCACAAAGCAGCAAGTACCTCCTCATCCCCCATATACTGCCATTCACAGCTCTTCACCATTTCATACATACATATGTTTAAAAATCATTATACTTCCACAAAGAAGTGTGTACCTCAGTGGCAGTGTATCTCACTGTAACACTGGATGTTAGTGTATGTGTTGGTATCAGCCAACAGTTTGCATCAAGTGTGTGTGTGGAAGAAAGCAGATGATTAAAGCGGATATACCTCAAAAAGCTCTAGAAACAAGATTTTTTGCAAGGTAGCATTCCCAGGTACCAGGAAGGGGGAATCTGAACCGGACTGCACTTTGGGAAAGAAAAAAACATCTTTAATAAACAGGTAGTGAGCTTCTGGGAAAGGATCATCTCTGTGAAGCCAGTTCTGGAAGGACAAACTGTCCTCCAAAATGACACCTTCACTGCTACAAGCCAGACCCCTGCTGCCATGCCAGCAGCATAATTCAACTTTGCTCTTTGGCAGTTAGCCTCTCTGGTCAGTATGTCTCTGCACAGCAACTCTCCTTCAGAGTGAGCTTAACTGGATTTTTCCTCTACTATGTTTTCACTTCATTAAATGTTTTCATTTGCAAAGAGAGAAGCTATTTTCTTATTGCTGGGAAACAAAGGCTGTTTGGCAGTGGCTCAGAATTCTCTCTGGGGAGAGGACCAAGAAGGTTTTAGTTACACAAGACTACAAGTGAGGCTTATAGGGACTACAGACAACCCACTCAAGCATGACAAGCAGGTTCAGACTTATAAATGAAGGGTGTGTATCACCTGAAACTCAAACATTTTCTATATGCACATCTCTGTCCTTGACAAATATGAGGTTGTTTAACCAACCTTATTTTTGACTTGTCTCTAAATTTTGGTCCAGTCTATTCCATCAAGGTATGACTAGATAGATTTTCAAAGAACTGGGATAACTCACTTCACGACTGATATTTGTAAAAGTGGATACCAGATGCAAGAGACTTTTCCCTACTACTTTGCTAAACAGTGTAGAGAACACTATGACTTATTTTCAAAGAAGAAAAAAGAAAAGAGTTTAAGCCTTCCAGTACAAATTCTACTTTAAAACACCATTTAAAAGGTTCAAATTAGAACTGGAACACAGTATGCTCCTCCAAAGCTTTTCCAGCAAGACTCCCCAACGGTTAAGCTGCTATCTAAGCAAGATCAACATACACAATGTTTGCATAACAACTTATCACTGAACAGATCCAGGCAATGCGAAGGTACATGAGGAAGTAACTTGCAGAAGCTCTTTGTCTGAACTTAAAATTATATTCCTTCACCTGAACAAGAGCTACTTTAAAGCTTTTAAGAATCAAGACAAATTAAGCAGGCAGCAAGCATCCAGGAAGACTCAGGGTTTCGTCTCATTTTAAGAAACTAAATCTCAATGCCACATATTTGAATATACTTCTATTTTAATGCATTAATTTTAGAACAGGAAAAACTCTTCCACTCTATGAAGAGCAGAATTTCACTCAAAAGGAAAATCCAGCCTTTACAAAGTGAGCTGTACTCAAGAAGGGTGTGAATAGCAGAGACCTGGCAGAACATGGGATGCAACAGCCGTGCAGATGGCTCTGCAGGGACAGCTGCGTCCTGTGGTGGAACATATTCCAATGAACCTCCTACAATGAGAACTGTCAGTCACCTGGCAAATGTGAGTAGCCCTTTACCCTAAACTACAGGCAAAGCACCGCACAATTAGTATTCTTTCTCTCCATTACACTTTACTACATTGCCAACTGCACTTTGATCTTATTTTACTATGTCTCTCTTTTATCCTCCCTTTAAGTAGAGCCCAAAAGCATTGTACCCTGTCGTGGCACATGTCACTCAGGAATGGGATATACTTTCTTCACCCTCTGTTCCTGGATACAAGATGAAGTTTGGCCTCATGGGCATTAACAATGACTATTACGTATACCCAAGATAAAATAAATAAGCCTTCTATAAGTTACACGCAAAAATCAATAGGACAAGTTAGTATCAGCAAGACATTCTGCTGCATTTTAGAGGCTAAAAAGTTCTTGTTGACTACACAAGTGTAAAGTGCTACTGACCCAGGCCTCCCTGATGAAACAATCATCAGAGTATGAAGAGTGGAAGCACTGGGAAAGAGCAGCTCCTGCACTGCTCACACAGCCCACCAAAGCAAAGCATTCTCAAGTAATTGCCTCAAATGGCACAACTGCTTCTACTTTGCAGGAATACATCCCAGCTTTAAAGTTTCATAAGGACAGATTTAGTCTCCAATTTTCATAAAGGGGGCTGTTAAAGTTTAATGTAATTATGCATAAAATCCTTGAACTACAATGGCTGCTTTGGTTTTGAAGCTCTCCTCTTTTGGTGGGTTTTTTTCAGTACAGACCACACAAATACACATTATTATAGTAATTACAAGACAAGTACTAACAAGAATCTGCTCTGCACAAATTCTGGTCATGAATTCTAATTGAAGGCTAATGTATTTCTCAAACAAAAAGTAAGCTTGAAAAAACAATCTCAGATGCTCACCAGTGTGGTGAGCAGAGCTTTTAGGTAGAGTATCTGAGTCAGTGGCTCAAGTACTTAACTGCAGCCTGATATTCAGATTCTTATAATACTGTATTTATGATACTGCACTGAAGCTGTGCTCAAATTTACAGCCCAGGTCTATGTATCATACTCAGATGATCAAGA
This sequence comes from Psittacus erithacus, assembly GCA_009867235.2. Taxonomy (NCBI): domain Eukaryota; kingdom Metazoa; phylum Chordata; class Aves; order Psittaciformes; family Psittacidae; genus Psittacus; species Psittacus erithacus. Next base: position 17,252 of record WYDI02024949.1, on the reverse strand, counting down.
GCCCAACAGATTCAACAGACAGTAACATGAAACAGTCATGACCACATGAACATCACTGGATCCTGCACAGGTCTCAAAGTGCTTCAAACACCCATGGGTGGTAACCAGCCTATGTTCTACAGAGCCCATACAACACTACAAACCCTGAAGGTCACTACAGAAGCCACATCATTAACATCACTAGGGCTTCACTTCATCTTGTTAGGGTATGAAGTGCTATGACGACTTGCTGTTCACAGTAGCCTTGTCTGTAGAAAGGCATTTGAAAGTTACTTGAGCCTGTAAATGAAGCTTTCTCAGCTCGCCTCTCCTTTTGTGGAATGGAAATGAAAATTCCTGAGAAATTCTCTAGGAAACCAGGACTTAAGGGAAATGACACCAAAAAGCAGAGGTGGACAAGAAAACACTTTTTCCCTGGCATTCACCAAAGCCATTAAATTCTTGCACTGACAGCTCCTCTGTCACTCAAGAGCTCTGAATGGAAGAAAAGGTTTTATCAGGTATAGAGAAGAGCATAGTCCCCACTCCTCCTTGTCTTCTTTTGATACTCATACTTGTTTGAAGGGGTCCTCTTGATTTAATCAGGTTTCATTGAAAAGGATTTCAGACCCTACACTGCTATGAGTGACCCACATGTACCTTGCAAACACAGAAAGGAGAATGAGAAGAGAGATTTATCCCAACACATTTAAATTCACCCTGTAGCTTAACTACATAAAGCCTTAGGCTTCAGTACTTTGTATGAAGAGAACAACACTGTTCCATCCAGTTTTATGTTTAGCTGTATTAGAAGCCTGTAGTACTTTGAAGTAGGTATCCAGTTATGTTTCTTGCACATTTCAAATATAACTAACTTACTCCTATGTGGTATGAACAGAGCTAATAAAAACCTGTTAAAGTAATCTTGTGGATGTCACCACGTAATAAACACAGAATATTTGTTCTACCAAATAGGTCAATAGGCCTACCACATGCCAAGCAGACACAGAAATTTGCGGCTCAAATCCTAGAAACACAGCAAGAAAGCTTCTGACCTTCACATTCACTCAGCAAATTGCTGAAACACAAAGTGTCTGAAAGCCACAAGGATGCTGCCCACAACCATTACAAAACAAAAACAACCCAATACAAAGACTAAGCTTAATTCAATAGCTACTTCGTAACCTTGTATGAACAGCTTTGAGTCAATAAAATAAAAATCTTTATGGAATCAGAAAATGGCACAGAAGCTATTCATAGAATTCCAGAGTGGTCTGGGTTGGAAGGGACCTTAAAGCTCATCCAGTTCCAACCCCTGCCACAGGCAGGGACACCTTCCACTGGAGCAGCTTGCTCCAAGCCCCTGTGTCCAACCTGGCCTTGAACACTGCCACGGATGGGGCAGCCACAGCTTCTCTGGGCACCCTGTGCCAGCGCCTCGGCACCATCACAGGGAAGAGCTTCTGCCTTAGAGCTCATCTCAATCTCCCCTCTGGCAGGTTAAAGCCATTCCCCTTGGCCTATCCCTACAGGGCCTTGTCCAAAGCCCCTCTTCAGGTTTTTGTGGGCCCTTTTAGGCACAGGAAGCTGCTGTAAGGTCTCCCTGGAGCCTTCTCTTCTCCAGGCTGAAGAAGTTCAGCTCTCTTAGCCTGACTTCCATAGGGTAGGTGCTCCAGCACTTGGAGCATCTTCAAAGTCTCCCCTCTTGACTCCTTATTCCTGCGCTTTAGCTCAAATAAGTTACTCTAGCAGAGACCAGAATAAATTTGAGACAATTTTTGGTTTGCTTCTGGATCACTACAAAAGGCACCAGTCACCCAAAACACACACTGGATGCACACCAGGGAATCAAACCAACCTCTCAGAACAGAGAACCTGCGGCTTTTTACAGGGAACAAATTTCTCTTGCTTGTAACAGGAAGTATCAACACTACACAGCTCTACAGACACAGTCCAGGCTACTTCAGACATATTTAATCTCTTAAGTCTTGTGCAGCATAAAAGAAACAGCTTTCATGTGAAATTTCAGGCATTACAACAGTTCATACACCCCACCAATCACAAAAATCATGAAATAGCACTGAAATGGTATTATAAATGAAACTGCATGCTCGATAGTTAGCAGTTAGAGTGCTGCTTATACAACACCTCACACACCACCCTGGATTTCTAACAGGACCTTTCATGTGTTAACACCGCTACAAAGCAGTTCCAAGTGAACGTAGCAGCACTAACACACAAATACTGGCATTTCTGCTCATTTCTCTAGTTCAGGCAGCATTTCCATGGTTACAGCGCTGATCACTATTGTCTTTAAGTACATTCCAAATTTAGACCAAATGCAGAGCTTGGCATTTTAAACAGCCCTAACAGCCACCCTGGAAGGCTAGTTCATGTAAGCTAGCTCTGAGTTCCTGTCATGTGCAAAGCACTCACAAATGCAGAACCATAGAACTGTTCAGGTTGGAAAAGACCTTGAAGACCATCAAATCCAACCATTAACCCAGCAATTCCACCACTGAAAACTCAGCAAGCACCCTGTTTATTGTATCATCCAGGTTGTTTGGAAAAGCTATCACTGAAACTGGACAGGTCTTCAAGCAGTCTCATCGCAGGACCTACACCATGTTCTAAAACTTTGGTATGCATCTTCAAAATGGGTTTGTCTTGCTTGTGCTTCAACTTCTTTCCTTTAAGGCCACCACCCAGGGATAACATCAAAAGTCCTACTGAAATCCAAATATGCTTACTGCACAAAACATCACCCCCAACCACATGCCCCTTGGCATATTATCTTGGCTGCCAATCACAGGATACTGTTTGCAATAAGTATGCCTCTAGGAAACTGCTGCAGAGAATGTTTTGGAGAAATTCACACTAAGCATGCATTGACTGGATAGGAATATGCATATTAACATTACTTCCACTAACAGTTTCATTTAGAACTATTTTCTGCTATTGAAAGTCACAGAAGACATCAAACTCAAATTAAGATAGCAGCAATATCAGGAAAAAAACAATCCTTTTTTTGGTAGCAATTTAAGAGTTTACACATATTTCAGAGTTTACATTCTCTGTGGAGTAGATGTGAACTAAGCAAGTGCTCATCTTTCCACCAGCATACAAAACAGAAACCAAAAGGATTTCAAAGGCAGCTTATTGAAAAGATGCTCCATTTATATAGCGCCTACAACTAAATAGCAGCAAAACTCAATGCTTATCCAAGGAAATACTTGATCATATATATTAATAAAGTATTCTTGACAAAGTTGAGTTATACTAAAAAAATAAACATAGCATAATTACCTAAGCCTGCCCAAAACCCAAAGCAAGGTAGGAGATAGAAGGCAAAAAGCAGAAGCAAGGAGTCACTGGGGAACAGGAAGGCCTGATGCAAACTTCCGCTGTATTGTAGCGTAAATGTGTCAGCTACAGATGTGGCATCCAGTGTTTTCAAGCTTGAATAATATTTTAATATTTCATTAAAATTATTTTGACCTTATAAATAAAGCAGGAGATAAAGAGGCCACAAAGCAATCATCCAGATAAGCGGAATTTTACTGGCAATTCACTGTGGAGTTACGCAACTGTAGTAACCACTTCAGCAGACCAAGCAAAGGGCCTCTGCTTTTCTCAGCCAGAACAGAAACCTCTACTCTCCTGAGAGATGTGACCAGTCAAGCCACCCACACAGGCTCTGTCTATACAGACCTTTACTTTATCCCCCGCAATGCACCATTCCTGCATGGATACTATTCAAAATCTGGGCATTTTTCAGAGAAGTGGTCACAGAGAAGCTTTTCCAGCAAAATTAGAGTGCCTTGATTGCTGCATAGAGAAGCATGAAACTGGAAGAGGACTGGCTTTTAACCACCTAAGAACCATTTTACTGCATGCAGAGACACAATCTTCTAGATAAAAAGTAAACTCTTCAATGATTTAATGCAACTTTACTCAAACTTTTGGTGGCAATAGGTATAATGATTCAGCAGGAAGAACATTTTGGGGATACAGAATCTAACCCGCAGACAAGGGTTCATATACCATCTTTTATCTGTAAAAAATGATCTTTAATAACCACAGGCATGCCTCAACGGTACTTTAACTGGGAGAGTGGCTTCTTGAAACAGATACAAGTCATTTGTGGTTTGCCTAAATAAATCTGCATACCTGGGACTATGTAATACTTGATTCACAGCTGGGAACCTGAATGTCCATCTTCAGAGAACAAATGCATGGCCAGGGTGGGATCTGAGAAGAAAGTGGACAGCCAGTGGAAGAGTTTGAGTTCCACTTGCTTGCCTTCCAGACACTCACGAGTGATCATTAACTCTTTGCCTCCCTTCAAGAAGTCCAGAGAGCTGCAAAGAGCCCAAGGCACAGCGCCACTCCAGTACAAAGTGAGGTAACTTCAACTGCAGTCTCTGCACAATCTTGAGACATTAGTATCTAAAATGAGAAGCTAGAACAGAGAAGTTGGGCAAGTACCACTTCTTCCTCAAGAAAAATAAAGATTAAGGGCAAAAACCTCAAACATCCTCAATGTAAATCTTCCTTTCCTTTGGAGTAAGCTTGGGAAGTCAGTTCGCTCAGGTTAGGCTGGCTTGTGACTCAGAGATCAAGATCAAATTGCTGGTTAGAAAAAAAACCCAAACCAACTGACATTGTTCTGGTCTAGGCTGAAGGGGGAACAAGGACAAACTTCATAGCCACACTGCTGTAAGTTGCTTTTCAGCATACACAGACCTTAGCTGACCTAGTGGGGGCAACAGCAATATCAGATTGACTTGCTATTTCACTTTAACTTGTTTACATTAAATGCTTGTGCAAAACTATACTGCAGAGAAAATGAGTGTTTACTCTGCTGGCATTCCAAGCCAGAGAGATGGAAATCAGTTCTGGCCCAGAAGCCACATACCTCTGAGCGCAAAAGTTTCTTTGACATCATGTGCCCTACAATTACAGTCAGCTTCAGTAGTTTCTAGAATAGAGAACTTGGCTTCTGACCACAGTTGCACAGGACATGACTGCTTTGGCTCAAGGTTAAAGTACTATGGAGAAGAGGCTGATCTCCAAAAGAACATCACAGTAAAGGCTGGCAGCAGGCCAGTGAAAGCTTAAATGCTTGGAGACCAACGTGTGATTACTGGGTAATGTGAGCTATTCTCAAACACTTCCTATTTCTCTGCAACAATGGCAATACATAAACCTGTACACAACACAGGAACAGAGCTTTCTTTGAAATTTTTAGGATACACAGATCAAAATGACTAAACCATTAAGCTTGTCTTACCATGGCTTGTAAATAACCATTATTTGTCTGAGCAGCTGAATAGTGACAACTGCATTCTGCATTGCTAAACAGGCATCTCACAAATGCACAGGGTACTGTCACACTGAAAGCAGAATTTGGTATTTAGCTTCCCCATTCCTTTCCAGTTAACAAAACTGTGTCTGGCTTCTCTGCAGCCAGTTTTACTTTAAAATTCAGCTGCAATCCTACTATGTCCACTGAGGATCTATTTTTGGAACAGCCAGAATACTCCTTACTGCTCCATTGTACCATGCTTAAGTCGCACTTTTATGAGTCCTACAACAGGTATTCGTCACGTTTTTGGTCTTAAAATCACAGCCACTTACAATTAGGTCTGCTAAAACACACTTAGCATCTGGAATACGTTAGGGTATTTTAAATACAATTATTATTGTGTAAAGGAAATCTAAGTTATGAGGGGGGGAGGAAAGGAATAGGCTCAGGATTCCTCATTAAACCATTGTCTGAAAGGTTAAAGACCTGTAAAACCACAAAAAACAAAGTCTCCTGATCTCCATACAGATCCCCCCCCACAAAGGTTCAGTGAAACAGGTTTGACTTCATCGCCTCAGACTGCACCCCGCAGCTTCTCATCTGCCCCAGACGCAACTGGTCCCTTAAGCACTGCAAGACTGATTTCACTTTACCAAGAGTATAATCAGTAAAGGAAAGCTTTGCCAAAAGGGCCTAATTCAAGATAAGTAGCATGGCTCAACTGTAAAAGTCTGTTTGGCTTTTGGACCAAGAAAACACCACCTTCCAGGTAGACAGCTGCTGTACTCTATTAAGCAAACCAATTAAAATCTATTAGTACATCAATTAAATCTTGACCATTCACTAATGTCAATGGAATGTCATCAAAATGCAGCATGATAAGGCCTGGGGCCTGCAGACAATGTACCTCAAGCTAGAAAGTTAACATTAAATAAAAAAACAACCTGAATACCTGTCTGATGTATCAGGAGATCCTAAAAAAAGGTTAGAAATGGCAGAAGATGAACATTACAGAATCATAGTAGTGCTTCAAATGGAATCATAAATTATTAAACAGAATAAGACTCATCACCATGAAAAAGAATAATTTAAAAACTGAGGGAGATACCTAACAGGACAAGCAAGAAGAATACGAGCAGGGGTTTTAGTGCCTCTTCCAACACCAGGAGCAGGCAGTGTGAAGCTGAGCAAGCAGGAGCCGGGCTGTAGGTAAAGCACACATCTCTTGACAGAGTGCCATGAAGCACAGACTCCTGCTGCAGGGTGTCACGACAGAGTTCACTTGGCTCCAGAAAGGAACTGGGCAGGCATACGAAAGCAAGCACACACAGTGTTATTACAGACAACGGGCACTGTCTGGAGCAGAAGGGCTGTCAACACACATCGCTTAGGATGAAATATCCCCAGAGTGTTACCATATGTTTATCTCATTCTTGTCCCTTTCCCTAGACACAGACACTGCTCTTGGCCACAGCCAGATACATAGCACACTGGCTACATAGGCCTTATGGTGCAATTCAGTACTGAGGTTCTCATCAAGAGACAGAACACAATTCTTTTCCCCACATCCCAGTACTTCATTAGGATATCAATAACCAGATAATACCACTGCTGGATGCATCCCTGGCATGCTAAGATGGTCAACTCCTGCACTCCAATACAGAAAGATACCACTTCACTTCAAAAGATAAGCCCATTAAAAAAGGACAGTCAAGACTTCTTTGTTTTCTTAAAAGCAATTAAAATGGAATACAGACAATCGATTCTTTGTTCTTTGCCCTCCTTTACAGCAAAGAAAGGCAAACAAAAGCAAGAATCAGTTTAGCCACAGAAGTTCAAGTGAAATTGCTTTAAATTCTGTTCATTACAACATCAGTGGCTGCATCATGCAGACCATGAAACACTTCAATAGAAGTAAGTAATTTCATACAGCCATGGATTCAATAATGAAGAATTTATCCACAGGTCAATAAACTGAACAGCAAAGAGAGAGTTTTGCACATTAAACAGTATAATTTACACACTGAATGAAGCAGCCAGAAAAAAAATGTTCTCTGGAAAGGATTTTGCTGACTGATGTTCCTGAATGGCACTTAATGTCTATGGCATTCACATTTTACACTAAATGAAGAGACACAATGCACTCAAGAAAGGAAGCGCTCTCATCAGGCAGCTAACTGCTCCCCTTCGTTTGTGGCATAAACGAACAGAAATGACACATCCCCATCCTGGCCATCACCAGAGAAATGCTCATTTTCACAAAATGACATCTATTATTATCAAAGCAGTATGATATCATATTTCAGCAGCAGTAGGCAAGGCAGAAAGTTACCAGGCGCAGAGAGGCTGAAATGTTAAGAGGTTTGCAATGTAGTTTTTAGCTGTTACACAGATTGATCTGCATCCATTCAAAAAAGCATCTATATACAAGTTTTGAGGATGTAAATAATGTCAAAATGAAAAGTTCAATTCCCCAACAAGTAACCCAAAAAGTACGTAACCCTCCAAATGTAGATACTTAACTTTACCAATCTGACCATGACAGAAGTGCTGATTTAAGAGACCCCAAGCAGATATAATTAAGAATTACAACAGTTTAAGTAGGAATTCATTTTTAATACAAAAGGATAGCTTCTCTTTGCTTCTTTCCACCACCCCTCTGCTGTCACCAGTTAAAGATGTCAGGTTCCGACATCCCCATGATTTCAAATTTACTGATATATAGTCCCCAAACCCAATTACCATGAAGTAAAACCCAAGAGAAATCCAGGACAGAACATGCTCAGCTCTGAAGTTTCCCACCTGAATACAAAGCAAGGAAGCCAAGCCTTCAGCTGGCATGCTACCCCATTAGATCATCCAAAATACGTTTTTCTTTGTTTCATTTAGGATGGATTCCCCTTAATGCCAAAGCAATTCTCAGAATCCACAACTCCAAGCCATTAACCGCAATTTACAAGTACTTTGCACTGCTAAATAATACCAGGCCTGAAGACTGCTGCACCAAGTTCCTAAGCCCCTTCATTTACTGTTACAGCAATTTTACAGGCATTTTTCAAACTGCAGCTCCCTAATTATTTCCCCATGGAACAGAGGGCTCCCACAGTGCAACATGCACTGACAAATGTCCTGCTGACTTGTTCCTTCCTTCTTGTGGCCAGCTGCCGTCAGTTCACTGGCAGTGCAGAAGGGTTCACTAGCCCTAAGCAAGCCTCCCGAGGAAATCAAGATGACTAGGGGGTTATTTTCCCTTTTTTCTAAGGCAGCTTTTGACCAGCCTGCCTCTCTAAGCTGCATTGCCAATGAACATGCCTTTGCAAGAAAGCAACAGGAGCCAGCTGGTATACCAACAGCTATAATGGGAAACCATACATTTAGTTGTGTTTCTCTGACCCTTATAGCAAGCTCATGAATCACAAGCTGAAAACCTCTGTGGACCAGGCTGAAATCAGCATTACTCAAGCAAAAGCAATGCAGAGAAAAGCCAAAACATTGATACTTCATCTCAAATTTTGATGGCTCATTGCTTGCTTGCACTCTTTTGGCAAGGCTCCTCCATGCTGCAGTACAGCTGGATGATGCCAGCCAGCCCTTCCAACAGGAGCTTCCAGGCATGCTGCCACTGTGTCTTCCGTCAGCACAACTCCCACCTCAAACACTACTCGTTATAACCAAAACCAGCCACATGTGAATTGGCTGTGAGAAAGCCAAATTATTACATTATCTGTAATGTAATGTTAAGGCCTTAACATTTCACTTGAGCTGCCAACCTGACCTGCCTTAACTGTATCACAAAAACGAGATAAAAAGTTCATAATTCAGCTTAAGAGCCCAGTTCTTAATTTAGAATACATACACAGTAATTTTGAGCTACATGAAAAATTGGAAGACACTTGGGAGAAAAGAAAATGGACCATTTAAGACAAACCTGTAATTAATTTGAACTCGAGCTAATTAATACATTTCCTTGCAAATTCTCAGAAGATTCGTTCTATATTCAGAACACAAGTTTTAAGATCACATCATTGCTCTCCTTCCAGAAACATATTGAATTTAAACCTAGTGCAAAGCACAACCAGCCTCGGTTACAACGAATACACCTCAATCTTCTGTTCCAGAACCTGGACTCTGACTGAATGTCCTGGGGGTCATTTCCAGGCCCTCAAGCTCTCCTTCTCCCTCCTCTTTCCTGGTGTGCTTGTTTCCTAAAAGCACAGCAGTTCAAATATTCTGCTGTAAAACAGCAGTAAGGGCTTCACAGGAACAGGAAGGGCAGATTGCTCAAGCCAGAAGCCGTATCATATGGAAACACATCGTCCTACATCTAGAGCCATTGCCTCTGATCTCCAAGCAACCCCTGGCTTCCCAGTGGCCATGTTTTGAAAACTAACAAAAAATAAATATATCGTATCTCTTTCCCACAGGGGTTTTGAAGGCTTTTACATGTGCTGCTTAATGGCTAACCCCATGTTAAACCAGGAGCATGAAGTTACACCTTTTCCATATGGTAACTATAGTATCATGAGTGTCTAGGACACTGCAGAACGTGTTAACCACTTCTTTTCTGCCAGATTCCCATGTGTTTCAAAATTTAAACTCAAAGACAACATCACTTGGCTGATTAACAGATCCTAGAGCAGCACTTTGTACCAGTCTCAGAGCTAAAACACCTGCAGAGGGTGAAAAGCTTGGAGTGCTTTCAGAACAAAGGAGCATGAGCTGTTTTGATACATATTTCTCTTCCATTGACACCCTTCAGAGTTCGACAGCAGTGGTGGGTTAGCTTTTCAAGTGTAAAAGACTTGTTAAAAACAATTGATTCAAAGCATTTGGTGAGCAGAACTGCAGCTGTCAGCTATCGTCAGGTCATGTGTTTGCCCACAAAAACCAGTAAGCAAATAGCCATGGAAACAGCTAAGAGGGCCATGAAACAACATATGAATTGCACAGTAAGCAGGCTAAGTCAATATTTTTCCCCTAGCGCTCAACTTAACTCTTACGTCTGTTAACCACGGCTCATTCCAAACAAATGGCCAAAAATTCATTTGTCCTTACAACATGTGCTAACACAAGAGACCATTGACAATGACATAAACCAGTAGCTGAACTGCAGACACTTAGTATAAAATAAGAAAATCCATACAAGGCACTATTCCACCTCAGTGGAACAAATAACCTTGGATATTTAACAAAGACAGGAAGCAAAGTCTGATGAGAGTCTGGGAGTCACAGGACAGAAGCCAAGCAGGTTAAGGAGTGGAAGCTCAGCTTGCTCTTTAGCTTTGGGTATCCAAGCTAAAGACTCAAGAGGATGCACCACACAGGGGGAATAAATCCTCTATACACTTAAAGCCTACTTTCTGCTTTCAAAAGCACCTGGAGAATGGCTTCCTTTTTCTCCTCAGCCTCTCAGCCCCTTCACAGGGTTCGCTGAATGCAGTTTTTCCAAGAAAAAAGAAAAAAAAGAGACTAGAAAGAACAAAGATTGTAGGGATCTATGAGTAGATTTGGCACTTAACTCGACACAGTTATTTGTTTTAAAATGGCATTTTAAAGTAATAACCTTTAAAATTAAAAGATTACATACTGCCCAATGAGGAAACTCATCCCAAATCTAGATCAAAGGATTATAGTTTGATTTGTCAATCTAAAAGAAAAAAACATTTTTTTTTTTCTAATCTAATCTATCATTGAAGCATATTATGCCATATACAAAATACTATTCCATTCCTGTAATTTAAGGATACTTTAAATCATGGAGATTTGCCTTAAACACACTTTTCTCAGATCTGTAATACCAAAGAAAAGCAGTCAGCCCCTTGTCCAAAAGCAGCAAATTTAGGCCATTAAAATGAAAACCTAATCAAAAGGGCACTACACATCATACTTATTAAGACTCATGCTTTAGATATTCTATCAGAACAAAGGAAAAATGTAAGACCATTTTTAAAGGATTATGATGAGAACGCATAGTTCAGAAGGAGATAATTTTCAGCCTCAAGGCAGTGCAAGATTAATTGCAATTTTGATTTTAAAATCAAAATGAAACGTGTTATTTCCACAACTGCAAGCTCCTGACATTGATGGCTACTTTATCTACATTGTTTGGCACCAGTGGAAGCTGACAAATGTGAGGAACTTTAATAAAGTGGAAACCCTATTTTAGGTATTCAGAAGACTGCAAAATACCTTTGGAAGTCTGTCTCCTGTCACAGGCAGAGTGGAAAAATTTTAGCTTTCACAAAGCCACGAGGCCTTAAAAATCTCTGTAAATTTGACTAAATGCAGCAGGACACATTTAGAGCACACTTGCTGTGTTCATTCACATTACTATTATATATCTTTCTGAAACTAAGTAATTTGTGGCTGTAAATAGGACATTTTCTAAACTGGCTGAAGAGACATACATTTACCACAGAACTTCCAGGAATTACATAAATAAAATAAAATCTCCTCTGGTCAGTATTAATCTCACCTTTGGAATGCCATAGTAGCTGATTATTCATTATTTAAATTTACTTTGGAAATTAAACTCCAGGGGAATTGACCCAGTGCATGCCAGACTGAAAATGAACTGTGAACCTCCAAAGTTAATTTTAGCCTCGTGTGTGTTAAGATAGATTCAAGTTTTCAATCTGCCTTTTAACATTAAGAACCACTTATTCAGCAAAGACCTTATATTAATTTAAATGTAAGCCTCTTTAAGCCAGTATAAAAAATAGAATCGATAATCTTGAAAAGACTTATAAAAGCAGCCTCTCAGGTTTTTCTCCAACACATTTAACCTTGGTAACTTGACAAGTGAGTCTAAGTAAACAGTCATTTTTCCACATTTCAGCTGCTTCCAGCATTATGTAAACTTAAAACATAAACAGGAGGAAAAAGGAGGTGAGATTCTATTCACTCTGATGAACAACTGTGCAAATTGTTGGGGTTTTGATTTTAAAATATATATATACATACATATGGAGAGTTTTCTAGAAGTAACTTATGACAGATGAGACACAGAGCAGCCAAAATTCATCATGTCGGCACTGGTAACCATTTGGTGAAATCATATTGCCTGTGTGTCAGACAAGATGTGATAATTTCTAGCCTATGATTCCAGAACCTTTTCAAGTTCAGGAGATAGTTTCATTAGAAGATCTGCATCCAGTTCTTACTGCTTTTAAAGTAACTTAGATATTATCTGGAACCAAACAATTTGCTAGCAAAAGGAAATCTTCAAGGGAAGTAGCTCATTAAATTTCATGCAGCTTGCCTTTAATGATGAAGGAAGGCAATAAGCATGAGCAATGGATCTCCCAACTCTCTTCCAACAGCAGAACTTTAATTCTGTTGCAGATTTTAGAGATAAGGGGCTGTGCCTTGAAGTATGCTGTGATAAATTAGGGTTCAACAGACAATTTTTGGATTTCGATGAAAGAGATAAAAATTTATTTTCAACACCAATTCAACTTAGAACAAGAATTTTCACTGCGTCTATTTTAAAAGTCTCTACATCATAATTGTCTGTAAAACACTTGTCAATCTTGGTTTAGATCAAAGTGGAATTAAATCCATCTTTTGGTCTTAATATAGCTGCACTCACCCTTCAGAGAGAACAAAGTTCTCTCAAAACACACTAGAGCAGCATGAATGGAATGCTGATTGTACTTTATTCTCCCTCAAGTACCTCTTTGAAACTCAGGAAAAGTGGGCAAATAGGAAGTTTGTAGTGTAAATGACCCATTCTGCAAGTAGCATTCACTTAGCTGCTTATAGAAAAGAAGTTTATGCTGATTCCTCTATCTGAAAGCTAAATATTAGTTTGACTTAATGAGCTCCAATTTGTAACTGGAACACGTATTATCCAGGAACTCTTTACAGTCCACATGAGCTTCACTAACACTGGTGATCACTACTTTATCTCTTTGGCTCCTAAGGGACTCTAAGGGAGGACAACTTTCCAAATAGAATCTTTAGAAGTATTCAGCACCTTCAGACAAAGAGGATATCCCGCACAACAAGACCCATGCTAGAAACACTGACTTTTGTTAGACAGATCAGTATAAAGAACACTGCTGACGCATTGACCAGAGGTTTCTTTGAAAGGCTTTTTAATGAAAGCTGAGCATCTGTGGTACATGGGTTTAAGCCTCTATTTGAGGCCACGTTCTTTCAAAGGTTGTGTGCAAATAAAAGAGAAGGATAGAGAAAAATCAAATAAACCACCATACTGTTAACGTCATTTGTTAGATGCCTGAAATTCAAGCTTGGTATACACAGGGATGTGTTCCTTTCAGAAAGGCTGCTGGCGCTGTTAAAGTAACATTTATAGCACTTTCTTGCCCAGAATATGCAACACAGTACTTCCGCTTTAGCAAGCACGAAATTTAACACAAATAGTCCTTCCAGAAATACTTCCACTTCTGCAATCGCTACTCAAACAAGAGAAAACAGTAACAAAAAGCATCAAACTATCATACACTATTTATATTTTTTTTAAGAATTTGGCTCCTGGATGGACTCCTCTACATGCTTTGGAAAAATGCATGAGCAGTTTTGATAGACCATCACCAGGAACTCTGCATCTTTTAAAAACCTAGAACAGCAGCAGCATGCAGGAGAAAGACGTTCATCCCCTGATCACATGCTGAACAAGTTAAAGTGGTAACTTGCTGCCTAAACAGGTGAAATAAGTCATATGCATGATCAATAGTCTAAACTTCTAGTCTCAGAAGGCATCCTGTTCAGCTCCTTTTTATATGCTTCTTTTCTTAGTTCACTGTTTTATTCTCAGCTATTATTTTATCCTAGTTATGCATGTAGTATAACCTCTTTCTTTCCCAAGGAGAAAAGCTTTCATGTAAGGAAAGACTTAATATTTGTTAAAGTTTGTTCTTCAACTGTTATCCCCAAGATATAGAACAGTTTGAGAACTAAGTTAATATTAATAGTCAGAAGTTTTTCTAATTAGATCCATTGTGAAAAACCCTGATGTCAGCATTTTGACTCAAAATGCCCTGGAAGTAACTTAAAAGAAGATTTTTTTGCCTTCGATTCAACAGTAAGTTAAAGACTCATCAGTTCAGCAAACAGCCAAAGAATTTTGTCCAAGAAACTCATTTTGGTTGACTGATCCAAGAACAAAAACCAGTATATTTCACTGAAGTCTAAAGTTACACAAACAAATTTAAATTAGAAACCATCTGAAGCCTAGCTGTCAGGCTGTAGCAAGGTCCTAAAAGAGCTTAAACATATCACAGATTCTCCACCACTCATGAAAATAAATACTCTCTGAAGAGTAAGAACTGCATGCGTAATACAGCAGGCAGCTTTAGGAATAAGATGAAAAGAAATTGAAGTATTCCCTCTAGAGTGACATAACCCTTTTTTTCCCCTGTGACTGCAAAGGATCACTTCTGTAAGGAACTCTGCACTCCAAACCATGCGATCTACCTAAATATTTACACTATGAACACTATAAAACTCTCTTCCGAAGCCATTAAACATAGTATTTCCAGCAAGTGAAACAAAACAATTACTGTTTAGATTCTTACTTAGTTTTAACTGTTTTTATCAGGTAGAATCTAACCTGGCTGCTCTCCCTAACGGCTCCTTGTAACTCATGAAAGCCACACAGCCGTGGCTTTGGCTGAATATACCTTAAAATGTCAAATACATTTCCTCTCTGTTTCCTAAAAGAAAAGAGAGGGGAAGAGAGAGAGAAAGAAGAGGGAACCTAATTAGGATTTTGGTTTTTGTTACCATTTGTAACACTAGCACACAAATTAGCAACCATGCCCCCAAGAGGCTTTTTGTTCATCTCTCTGACCTCCCTATCAATCTTTTCTACCCCCTACCCCAAAGTATTAGCAATGGTCTGAATGCTTTCTCCTCTTTCATTCAGGCTTATCCTTGCTTTCATGGCTTTGTGCTCTGCAGTCCTGTGAACTCTGTTCTGATGAGGACGCAACCACACCAATCTTTTAATCGACGTAGTTGACGCTTTCTCCCATGCTGGAATAGACTGCACCCAGTAATCAGCTGGGAAGAACACTTCGAATCTGTTTTTGCTTTAACTTTAAAATAAATCTATAAGCTGTATCAAAACTTTGGGTAAAAAAATACTCCAATTAAAGAAGAAACCATCAACATCTGATATGTTACATATTGTTTCAGATTTCTGTTTTACAGTACCTATCAAACAGAGCCCTCTCCAATTGTACTTTGCAACACAAGGAACTGCCACGGGTGAAAATGACAGCAAAAATTAATACTTACAGCCATAATTAGCTCAAAAGGGTGTTTATACACCCGCACGGGGGATTGGTACTTCTGCACCATTGCTGCAGTTAGTAAGCTCAACTCAAACCTGAAAAAGAAATTTTTAAAACCATCTGTCAAATGCAGGAAGCCATTTTCAATCTTCTCTTAAAATTATTCTGTGCGTGACACCCCGCTAGCAAATCTACAGGAAATCCTTTACAATTTCTTGACTTTTTCCTTTTGAAGATGCAATGGGGCCCTAAAGAGCTATGTATATTTTTGTCGGAACTGACTTATCATTTCTTCCAAAGGCAACACAAAATTAGAACACTTTCAGTCCAGTTTTAGTAACAGATCTTCAATACACTTTATGACTCTTCATCAGGATGGTGAGACTTCCTGTGCTGCTGCCGAGAAACAAACATTGACACATCCCAGATGAAGGCAGAAAAGCATTGCCCAGTCCCCCAGCATGGAAAGAGCTGCTTGCTTATACAGCATTCTGAATTGGGATGGTTTAAAAAGAGAGCAAAAAAGGAGGTTAAAACATTAAGCAAGTGTTAAACCCCCTTGTTTTCAGAAAGCAGAAAAGAAATGGAACACTACAGCACACTGATATAAGGCATTCCTTTCTCATTCCCAAATCAAATTAAATGAGACTTTTGAAAGAGAAGAGAAACTGGAGAGAAAAACTTAGAGGAACTACAAACACTCCAACATATACTCACAAAAAAATCACTAGCAAAACGGCCCGGAGTTACCCCAAAGGCTTTGTGTCTGCTTTCCCCAGCAAAGTGACCCAAACCCTCCTGAATGCAATTACGTTTATTGAAAAACGCTGGCAGCAGCACTGGCAGATGAGCCCCGGGCTGCTAGCCAGGCCCACTTCAGTGAGAAATGCCTTTATTTCAGTACTCTAAGCATTACTTTTTTTCTTTTTTACTGCTTCCTCACGTTATCTACAGCGCCTCTGGAGAGCGTTATCAGCTCCGGCTACGGAGTACGGCAGATGGGCAACGGCAGCTCCCCAGCCCCGGAGAGGAGGCAACAGTCAATCCAAGAGTCACAAGAAAGTTCACCCGACATCCTCGGCAAGAGCGGAATTCACCCGTGACTACCCCGCCTTTCGAAAAATAACGCCTGAATCAGCAAAAAGAGCCGCAAACCCCTACAGAAGAAGAGTTACACAACAAAGAAGCAGCTCAGCGCTTCACTCCCCGCGGGGTCCAGCGCAGCGCGGCCCCCGGCCGCCGCGCGGGTGTCCTCCTCCCCAAGCCCGGCCGGTGTTCCGGGAGAGCCGGGGCCCGGCGGGCACCTGTGACAGCCCGGACAGCGCTGCCCGCCCGAGCGGTGCGAGCCCGGCGGCCGTTACCCCCCACCACCCGCCTCGCCGCCACACAGGGAGCGCCGCCCGCTCCTCCGGGCGCCCCGCGGGGGCCCAGCCCGGCCGCGTTAACGCTGAGGGGAACCGGCGGGAAACTTGCCGACGGCTGAGGGGAAGGGGCGAGGAACATGGAAGGGGAAAGCGGGGCGCAGCACCGGCGCAGGGACCCTTACCGCCTCCCGCCGCGACGCGCGGCCGCGCTCTGGCCTCATGCCGGCGCGGGGTAGCGCCGGTTCCGGCAGGGGAGGGGAGCGGGCGCCGCCGCCGCCGCCTGTTGTTACTAGTGACGGGGCGGGGCTTGGCCGCCGGCCCCGCAGTGCGCGTGCGCGG
>WYDI02024947.1:0-12737 GCA_009867235.2 Psittacus erithacus | reverse complement strand
TTCAAGGCCAGGTTGGACAGAGCCTTGGGTGCCATGGTTTAGTGTGAGGTGTCCCTGCCCATGGCAGGGGGTTGGAAATGGATGATCTTAAGGTCCTTTCCAACCCAAACCATTCTGTGATTCTCTGATTCTAGGATCCCAATGCAGCCACTGCTGAGCCTGTGTTCAAATAGGATCCCAATGCAGCCACTGCTAAGCTGCTGTTCAAAGAGGATCCCAATACAGTCATTGCTGATTCAAATAGAATCCCAATCTGCCCATGAAGGGGGTTTAGTGGAGACAGTTTTCTCCCCGTAGGAATGCATAAGAGGGATTTGGGGGGGATGGATAGAGAATAAGGTTTGGTAGGCTGTTCTCCTATGAACTCGGAGGGCAGAGGGAATGACAAGGGTTGTTCTAAGTACAGCTGGACGAAGGACACTGGTTTCCTACAGTATTAGTGAGGTGGAAATGGGACTAAAGGTTGCACATAATTATGATCAAACACCATCAGAAATGGGCATGACAAAAGTCAAGGACTCTAAGAAGGATCCCTTGTCCTGAGCTGCACGTTAGAGCAGAGTTAAAGGGGTCTGGCAATGTTTGGTATACACTTGGATTAAAAGCTGCAGGGAACATGACTATTTCATTTCTATACAGACCTCTAGTCCCCATGAGGTCCCTAGGCCTCATGCTGTGCATCTTACCCTGGGTACTGAACCACAAGGGTTCACTTTCTTTATCTAGCAAGTGCTCCCTCCTGTAGCCCACAAAAAGCATCAAGGGGAAGCAGTTCCTTGCACTGGGTTTCACTCCCTTAGCTCTGTCCTTTCTCTTTGGGTCTGATACTGCTACATTCTGTTAGTGCAGAAGATCGGCCATTGGAAACATGTCCCAATATATAGAAGCAATGGGGTTCTGTGGCTCCAGTTTAAAATAGCGTTTGATGGGTATTTCTGAAAGAAGAATAGCCAAGTGCTGAGGTTGGTGTCCAGGCAGCCCTTGCTGGTTCTCTGCTTTTCACACAGTAAAGTATCAGATCATGGTTAGAGCACTGCCACAGAAAGAGCTGTTATATACAGAAAGGAAGAGGACAGATAATCAACACCGTATTTCTTCTGTTTCTTCAGAAAGGACTTAAAATACCCACAGCGAAACACTAAGCAGCCAAAGCAGATACCAGCTCAGATAATACAATCAATACCCAGCTGTGATATCAAAACCGCAATGGAAACATAGAGATTTCAACAGCCCTGATGGTGAATTCCCAAGCAGACCAATCTGCAGCAAGCCAGCCTTGGATAACAAGGCTTTTCCCATGGAACTGGTATCAACAAAGCCGACCTGGGTTAATTCCTACAATAAAACAGTTTAAAATCCTTATGTGGGTGATTTTCTTTTGGAAGGGGAGGAAAATGAGTCCAGTTTAGTTGTGAATGAACGAGCAGGGGGAATGAAGCAAAACTCTTCCACTTGTCCACAGTTTTAATTAATGTGGAAAACTTTCCTAAGTGTGTGTATGTATATATATGTATGAATATACTGTGCGTAAAATACAGACAAGAGTCCAGGAATATTGCAACAAGGAGTTGGTTGTTCTAACCAGAAATAACCAGAAGCAGCCATGAACTCATCCTTCTCCTGAGGTCTATCAGGTCATGCTATTGCATTTCATTGATTTGTATAAAATTTGTGCTTCAATGCTTAGTAACTGGCACTATTCTGCCTTTCACATCAGTGTAGGCAGTGCCTACAGGCGCACTTTCTGCATGGTAAGGTGATGTGAGTGATGTTGAATGAGGGATCCTGCAGGCCAGCTCCCATGTGGCCTGGCCTGTAAGAGAAACCTCCATTTCTTCAACTTGCAAAGGTCAGTCATGGAAAAACCTTACTGGAGCCTCCAGTTTTCTCCCACTTGGAAGCCCAGAGATTTGTGCATGAAGTACTTCCAACATTTTTTCCATGTCATACTTGAAAAGAAACAAAACTTGCAGCACTTGTAAAGGAACGTGTATTGAAGTGCAGATCTGGATTCTCTTTGGGGATATTCTCTTGGTACCTACCTCAGTTTTGTTCCGATCACATGCTAAAGACAGGAGTCCATTCTCATGTTCAAAGCAGGGCAAGCTATGTGGTAGCTGTCCAAATGCAGGGAAATGGAAATTCCTGGGTGCAGGAAAAAGAGGGTTTTGAGCCAGCAGCATCAGAGGAGAGCGCTGTTTCTACTGCAGAAAAAGAGGTGCTATGAATCTTCTTCTCAAGTCTTTGGTCCCCATGGAAGTAGCGAATGAATAGCCAAAGAGATGATAAATGGATTGAACATTGCAGGTCTTTAGGAATGACTAAATCACAGCATCAGAAAACATAAGAAAACAAAACGTAAGGAAGAGAAATGTCACTTGAGCATGTGAACGGAGGAGATGCATGCTGTTCTGGACTGTTCTCCTTAGAGGGCAGCAAAGATCCTGGTATTCCACGGCCATAGGCAGAACCTGACGATGTCCGGATGCGGGACGTGCCACCCTCATTGACCTGTGTGTCACCTCTGGTTTAGGGACATACTGTGGTGATGTCAGCAAGGACAGAGAGGCAGTGTCGACACCTCATGGCCAGCACACTCTTCTGCAACAGCCAGGATGCTGACACACACACATCTCACCTTACCACTATGCCAAGCACGTTCAACTTTGCAGGTGTTCCAATGAGTGTGAGCTTCAAGTGATGCTTAAAGAGCTGAGCCAGATCAGACCAAAGCTTTGACATGCCCAGCAGAGGCAGAAATTGCTTCTTCTGTCCCTCCCCAGTGTCCCAGAAGGGATCATAAAGTAGCTCTGTCCTGCAGCTCTCCATTAAGGAACATGGCCCATCTCCTGTGCAAACAACACAGTCCTTGTCCAGAAGCTGTGGCTGCCCCATCCCTGGCAGTGTTCAAGGCCAGGCTGGACACAGGGGCTTGGAGCAAGCTGTTCTAGTGGAAGGTGTCCCTGCCCGTGGCAGGGGTTGGAACTGGATGAGCTTTCAGGTCCCTTCCAACACAAACCATTTATGATTGTCCAGGTCCATGCAAGAAGTATTACACTTATGGAGAAAATAAGGGCAAAAGGTAGAGATGTAAAAGATTTTCCAGGATGCCTATTCCCACTCAGGATTATCCTTTTTATACTATTTACCTTGAGCTGTTCTACGCAACATGCTGGATGCTGGCTTGTGGCAATGCTTGCATTTTGGAGAGAAATGTGTCCAATCCATCCTTTCCCCATAAGGATCAACAGTGGTTTTAATATAATATTAGCTCAGCTAAAATATAATAGATATATATCATATCTATTTAATATCATAGTTCAGCTGAAAAAGCTGGCACAGGATTTGAGTAAATTTAGTTATATTCACTCCACTAGACTGAGTGCCACGGTCCCTGTGCATGCAGAGCAGGTAACACCGAGGTGACAGTGGGGCCTCCTTCTTGTCACCAATGAAGCATCACCTAGGTACAAATAACCCACTAGCCGAGAGCTGTGGCATTGCTGTGGTTACTTTCACTCTTTCAATTCTGTTCAGCTTTGGAGACCAAAAATCAGCCTGTTATTTTCACTTTCAGATCCTCATGCAGCTGCACAGAGTCCACTGGGGAGGATTAGGCAATAACAGAACCCCCTCATCACAGACGCACGCCAATACTTCTGTGGGTTGGGTGTTGATGGATGAAGAGACAGCAGCAAGGAAAAACCAGGATATTTTCCTGGGAGCAGAGGTAAAATGTGGATGTGATATTGATGTAGAAGGAAAATAAGAGTGCTGTGAAACCTATGAAACATGGAGATCTTAATCTCATATAAAAATTTTACAGAGGAAGAAAGAATAAGAGATGCCCATCCTCAAAATAGATGGGATTCATTCATCCTAACTCAAGCATTTGATTTCCAAACCTGCCCTTTATGTTCAATGGAGAGAAAAAGGTGTCTCCAGAGATGAGTTCACGTTAGTCCAAATAAAGCAAATGTGAAATGTAAGCCTACAAAATAGCTCAACTTAAAATTGAGTATAAAGGCTGTCAAAGCTGATAGCTTGGTCACAGCTGTCTGACTTCTAGATACTTAAAAGCCTTGCACAGTAAATCAGCTCCTCTCTTGATGTCTGGTTTTGGGGTATATCTGCAGGTCACACCACATCATCACTGGGGTCACATCTTCAGGTTTCAAAGTAGCACTTTACCATGTACCCAGGTCCTTGTCCTGTGGTGTGAAAACCAGCAGAGAACCTCTGTGTCTTTTGGGGACTGGAAGGAGTTGCAGATGCAGTGTAGGTTATGTCACAGATGGGTTTCCTCAAGGAATAAAATGTCTACGCTCAAAGTTCAAGACACAAAACCCCATGACTTGGGGGGGAGGGCTGGCTTCCTGCTAATCCTATGGCAAGTGTTGAATCAATGGGGAAATCCTGGCAGTAAGGTCAGGCTGGGTCGTCAGCGGCGAAGAAGATGCATGCTCATAAGAGGAAAAGGAAGGACCATGCATGATGTCAGTGAGCACAGATCACTGCTGACTGCATCTTCCTAGCAATGCCTCCTCACATGAAAGATTAGCACCAAAGGGGAGGTCTTAACAGAGCTGGGATCTGTCCCTTAGCATTTTCTAGGCTTGTGAGACCCCTTTCTTCTATCCCTCCAGTTTCCTTCTCTCTCGTAGGGCTCTCTCATTCAGCTAAGCAGAACGCTGGCTTCACTGCTGTACTTGCAATAGCCAACCTCAGTCTTCAGCACAGCCTGTCAAGGTGATCCCATGAATAAATGCACTTTCCATGCAAGCTTGGAGCATGTCCCCTTCCAACTCCTTCAAGCTTTGCTCACCTCTGTGGGCAGCAGATCACTCACCTCCAGCAAGGTGCAAACTTTACCTGGGGAAAAGCAGCAACACCAGACTGGTGCACTGCTCCAGTTGACGGCTGGCCTGGTTCACAGCAAGGGAAATCAAAGGGTAGTAGGTAGGGCTAGAAAGTATCACACACCCTACAGTTTTTCCTCAAGCAAAATGGAAGTCCCAATACACTGAAGCAACTCCAGAGGCAGAATCTGGGGGTTTCCAGCCTTCCACCACACATAACACACTTTTTCATAAGCTATAGCAACACTCAAACTGGGCTTTGATTTCATGACCGTTCTGCTCTGGACAGAAATTAACCCACGCCGTGGTTTCACACAGGTATATTCTTAAGAAGATGAAACATCTTGACTTGTTCAACGCAACTTGTTTATTAAACCTCCTGTGATTTCTCTTCCTGAAGACATTTGTATATTAGGGCCAGGATTGCACCAGGGATGCGGGCTCCCAAATCCCGCTGAGGCTTGGCTGCTTTGGAGCCGTCCTGGGATATCCTGCCAAGGTGTTCTGAGGCATGGAGCACACATCTCTGGAGAACAGGTTGGGGGATTGGGGCTTGCTGAGTCTGCCAAAGGGGAGGCGGAAGGACAGCCCCATAGCTGCCTGCAGCTACTGGGAAGCGCAAAGCTAAGGCCAAGCTCTTTGTGGTAGAGCCAAGCACAATAACAAAGGGTGCAGCCACAGGCTGTGCCTTGGGAAATGCAGGCTGGACAGCAGGATGAAAGGTGTCTTTAGGCGGATAGTGCAGCCTGTGAGAGGCTGTTGGGAAATGAGAACTGATGAACTGTGGACACGACTCAAGGTTTAGCTGGGTGAAACCATGGCTAAGCCAGACTAGAGCATGTGGGACAGTACGAGGGCCAGAGCGAGTTTAACCTTGATGAGCTGGCCTCGTGTCTTTGAAGTGGAGGAGGGCAGAAGAAGGAACTTGTGATGGAGGGAAGGAACTTGGCTAACGACTGGAGGAGTGCGTGGACAGCAGCATTGAACCAATCGGTATAGCAGTAGAAGCACGTGAACACAAGGCAGTATCCTATCAGAGTGTTTCTGATGGCACATGCTTGTAGAACAATAGTATAAAAAGCCTGTTAGTGAAGCAATACAGGTGTGAAATACGAGCTCACTCCTCTAATCGAGATAACAGGGTTTTATTGAGGGACAATGTCAATAAAGCAAAAGCAACAGTGCCGGGTGAGTGACCATAGCCAGAGGCGCACTGATTGTTGTTCGTCACAGGTTTATATACTTTCACTGTTACATTAGCCATGTACATATTCATAATTCCCACGTATATGCGGGGAATATTATAACTAGCTTCAGAAACTTATTATCATAAGTGCCCTCCTCTTGGCATCTGCGCACTGCTCTCCGGTGATTGTGGGTTTCACTTGTGAAAGTGAAGTTCATTCACTTGAGGATGAAGTAAGCAGTCTTCCTCACGGTGCACTTTTTACCTTTGGCACAGTTGGATGACCCAGTAATCACAAAACTAGCTGAAACCAGCCATATCTGTAATTTTTTCTGATAGCTGGCAAAGACTTAGAACAGTGTGACCTTCCTGCAAAATTTATTGCAGGGTGGGCGGACAAGGAGTATCCAAATGATATAGGAAAAGCAAGTGCCTTTCAAAAACACAGGGTTAAAATACTTTTAACTTAGGTCTGAGATAGAGAGCAATGTTTGTCTGTGGTGTAGTCTTACTAGCAAGAGTGAATTATTTCTTCCTATCCTATTAACAAGTGATTTCTTACCATCCTATCAGTTAGTTTGGAGACAGTAACTCCCTGCAATAAATTTTGTATGAAAGTCACACTGCTCCAGATCTTTGCCAGCTATCAGAAACTTGCAGGTACAGCTGGTTTCAGCTAATTAGTGATCACTGGAGCATCCAACTGTGCCAAAGGTGAAAAGTGCACCCCGAGGAAGACTCCTTACTTCATCTTGAAGACCCCTGCCCATGACCATCAGTTTGGGAGGAGTTTATGCAAATGGTAATTTTAATACAAAGCGGGGACAGGTCATGCATATGTATAGGCATATTGGGAAACTTCATGAATATGTGACATTTGACTGTATAAATCTGAAGCCAGTTGCCATGTTGGGTGTGCATGACTTTGGAGGGGTGACCCCCCGTGCTGCCCAGCGCCGAATAAACATCCCTACTTTACAACCTCATGGGTTGTGGAGCCAGTCAGCCCCCGCAGGTGCCCCGAGGGCCAGAGCCCCTTCAGCGCCTCCCCCCGCTTTGACCACTCCATCGACTTCACTGACCACAACCACGAGGGGACCCTGGGCCAGGTATGGGGTCGGGGCACACAGGGGTTTGGGAGTGCTGAAATAAGGGAGTCATGGTATTTAGAAGGAACCTGTTGATTAGATGGTAATTAATGGATTGTAAAACTGATTGTGTAATGGTCGCATTATTGGTGCAGTTTGGAGGGTTAACAAGACGTGGGAAAATGGTTATGCAGAAGTGTCAGTCATATTTTGTAACTTTTGAGACCTTTGCAGTTTAGGATAAGGGGACAGAGCCAGAGCAGAAGAGACGGAGCTGCTCGGAGCCAGTCCTGCGGCCCGGATGAGATCCAAGGAGCAACGGAGTCTGTGCAAGAACAAAAGGTTACTAGCGGTGACAAAGAGGAATCGTGAGCCTTCATCCCCACGACCATCAACGACCACCACCAAGAGGCACTGTGCAAGCGCAAAAGACCTTTTAACTCATTATAATGCAAATCGGGGGGGGGGGCTAGGACATGAATATGTATAGGCGCATGGTGTAACTTAATGCATATGTATTACTCTAGAGGATAAAGACGGAGGAAAACCACACTGGTGTGCGCATGTCTTTGGAGGAGCGATCCCCCATGCGCCCAGCGCTGAATAGAAGCATGCCTACTTTACAACTTTAACTGGTTGTGGAGTCTCTCAGCGCATCAATTTGGCGAGCCAGGAAGGAGAACTCTGTTCGGCTGCAGGACCGCCTGAGGGAGGCACATCCTAGGCGCCCCAGGCTGTTTGCCTGGAGGACCTCCGCTTCTTGTCCGCTCACTGCAGGGGCAGACAACAACCTGTGCTGACTGCAGAAAACGGTATGCTTATAATTGAGGGGGCCTGTAAGTTGTATGTTTGGCCGGGGCTGCTGGTAAGCCGTGCAGAGACATCTGGTGCACAGCGTAGTCCCTATACAGGGAAAGGCAGGGCTTGCAAGCAGGGGGATTCATCGACCGATAGAGTGGCCACTAGCGATCCTGAGGGTGGATCAATTGAGTCCAAAGGGCAGCCATGAACCAGGTGAATCCGGGGTCTCCGCTGCATCCCAGGTTTTGGAAGCCAGGACAGACCTGCTAACGACTGTGTAGGAAGCAGGAGAAGGGTAAGCGGAACCACTGCGTGGAGTGTGTCTGTGGCATCCTGTGTGAATGTGAGTGTCAAGAGTGCGTGATTGAAAGACGACTTTTGTGTGAAGTGTTTTTGTGTCTGAGACATGGCATAGCTAAGAAGAGAGCGTGGAGTCCTGATCCACGGTTCCGTGTTCTCCGCTAGCAGAGCGGCCAAAGACGGACAAAGCATATTTGTCTTGTATTGTGTATGTGTCTGTATATGTCCATTGTTAGTGTTAAAACTACAGTGTTTAAGCAGAGAGGGAGGAGTAAGTAACCGTGGCTAATTGGGAGGTTAAGAAGGGTTCCCTCTCTGCACCCCAGTGGCTATATAAGGGAAGTATAACCTCTACTATGTATAATCCTACTCTTGAAACTTGGACTTTGCACCCAACACCAGAGGATTATAGCCTCACCTACGGGTGCATAATAACTTCTGAACGATGAAACCTGCCATGGATTGTACAGTGTAAATCTTGTTGGAACCAAAACTATTATTTAACAGCAGGGGAGTTGATCTGCAGAGCCCAGAGATATTATTTTACTGAACCCCTGAGAATATTACAAAACTCGTGTGCTTTCACACTTTTATAATTGTAGCTGAAGAGCACTGGGAGAGAGCGGTTATAAAGCTTTGTAAAAGGTTGTTTGAAATGGGAACTGGTCAAAGCAAGGGAATTCTGAGGAAAAGCCCATTGGGTTGCATTTTAGCACACTGGAAAGAAGTTGCGAGAACTGGAGGGACAGAAAATAAAAGGACCCTAATTAAATATTGCAGTCAATGGTGGCCACTATATAAGTTAGAGGAGGGGGCAAAATGGCCACTTAATGGAACATTGGATTATAATACCATGTTACAACTAATATTGTTTTTAAGGAGGGAAGGAAAATGGGATGAGGTATCTTATGCAGATATGTTCTTTACCCTCCGGAATCATCCTGAGTGGCAGAGGGACTGCGGAATAGTGCCACCCCAAGACCCTATGGTGCTAGCATTAGAAAGAGAAAGCAAGATAACTAGGGAAAAGCAAGGTAAACTTAGGCGGGGTTGTTCTGCATGTAGTATAGGTCAAAGGTGCACCAAACAAAATAAAATCCATCAGGATGTGGACCAGGAATTATAGATGTATTCAAGCCTCCCCCTAGGAAATGGGGGGAGAAGCAGATTCGGAAGGTACCCTAACTCCCCCAGGGAGTCCAGTTTCCTCCCGGACCAGACAAAAACAGATATTGCAAGCCCCTCTCTGAGAGGCAATAGGGCCCGAAGGGACAACGACGCTGATTAAGGTACCTTTTTCCACGCTAGATTTAGAAGCATGGAAAAAGGTAACGAAAGATTATCGCAACCTCCCAGTGTTACAAAACACGTACAGTTTATTGTAAAACAACATAATCCTGATTGGAGTGACATGCAATTACTGTTGGAAGCAATGGCTGAAACTGAAAATTAATATTAAAAACAGCAGGAGAATTGGCTGAAGATTAGTATCAAATGAGACAAGAGGATGTGAAGGAATTCTTCCCACTCCAGGATCCAAAACGGGATCCAAATCGATTGGCAGAACTGGCAAAATTACAGGCTTACCAGGAGTGGGTTGTAAAAGGAGTAGAGAGAGCTATTCCAAAAACAATCAATTGGTCAGTGTTATATGCAGTCAAACAGGGCCCTTCCGAGTTACCATCAGAGTTCCTGGATCGATTGAGGGATGCGATGCGCCGTAACACACCACTAGATCCTGGGTCAGAGATAGGAGTACAACACTCAGTATCTCTATTCCTAGGACAATCAACCAGAGATATCAGATGAAAACTCCAAAAGTTACGACCAACCGAAGGGAGATATTTAGAAATTTTGCTAGCTGGAGCATGGTGAGTGTTTAGTAATCGGGAAGAAGGCTATGAACAAGGAATGCAGAGATTAGTAGCTGTAGTGGAGGAAGAGAAAGGAGGGAGACGATGGCAGGGACCACCACCACCAAAAACAGGGCCACGGTTGGGCAAGGACCAATGTGCGCTGTGTAAGAGATATGGGCATTGGAAGAATGAACACCCAGAAAATAAGCAGAGTTGCCACTCAATTAGAACCACTCAGGGAAGGGTGGTCACGCATATAAAAAGGAATGATGGGGACCGGGGGAGTCTTCCCTGGCAGAGCCACTGGTTATAATGAAGCTAGGGGATGCGGGGAAAGAGGTGGGATTTTTTGTTGATACAGGAGGGACACTTTCAGTTTTAAACAAACCTTTGATGCCTTTAGGAGGAGATAATATTGTGGTAAAAGGAGCAACTGGCCAAAGGGAAAAGGCTTATTTCTGTAAACTGTTAAAATATCAACTGGGAAAACAGTGAGGCATCCGTAAGTTTTTGTGTATGCCTAACTCCCCAAAAGCTCTTTGGGGAAGAGATTTGTTAGAACACTTGGGAGCTACCATTACTTTCAAAGGAGGTGAGATCACTTTAGAAGTAAACAACCAACAACATAGAGAGATGTTAAGCTTAGTTTTGGTCACTAATCACGTCAAGGAAGAAGTCAGGGAAGATATATTGTATCAGGTATTCCCAGGGCTATGGGCCACAAATGTACCTGGAAAAACCAAAAATGCACCCCCAATACAGATTAAGCTCAAGGAGGGGAACCAGCCAGTCGGAATTAAGCAATACCCCCTGAAAAAGGAGGATAAGGAAGGGATTCGTCCAATAATTGAAAACTTCTTACGGCTAGGGCTGCTAAAAGAGTGCAAATCTGATTTTAACACTCCTATTCTACCTGTCCGTAAATCTGATGGGTCATACTGGGTGGTACAGGACTTACGGGCTGTTAACCAAATAACAGAGGATCTTTGTCCTGCAGTGGCAAATCCATACACTTTGCTAACATGCTTGACACCGGAGCTAACCTGGTTCACCATTCCAGACTTGAGGGATGCTTTCTTTTGCCCCCCTCTCCATAAAGCCAGCCAGCAAATCTTTGCATTTGAGTGGGAAAGCCCTAAGAGTGGGCACAAAACCCAGCTCACGTGGACGGTGCTGCCTCAGGGATTTAACAGTCCCACCCTCTTTGGAGAACAACTTCCAAAAGACTCAGAGTCCTGGGAAGCTCCACCGGAAGAAGGGAAATTATTGCAGTACTTAGACGACATCCTAATAGCCACCCAGACAGAAGTGTGGCCTGCACAGTAAGCCTGCTAAACTTTCTGGGACTCCGGGGGTACAGGGTATCTAAGACGAAGGCTCAGGTAGTGAAAGAGAAGGTAATTTACCTGGGCTGTGAGGTTACTGCCGGACAATGAACTTTGGGGCAAGATCGTAAAGAAGCAATATGTCAAACCCCAAAACCCCAGACAATAAAGGAACTGCGGACTTTTCAGGGTATGACGGGACGGTGTAGGTTATGGATTTACAGCTGCGGGTTACTTGCAAAACCTGTATGCGCTCATTGCGAGGGAAACAGAGACCTCCAGTGGACAAAGGAGGCTACGCGGGCTTTCGGCCGACGAAAGAGTGCTCTTATGTCAGCTCCAGCTCTAGGGCTTCCAGACGTGAGTAAACCATTCTTTTTATTTTCCCATGGGAAGCAGGGGACTGCCCTGGGAATACTGGCACAGGACTTGGGTCCGCACCGACGAGCAGTTGCTTATTTTCCCAAACAGTTAGATGCAGCAGCCAAAGGATGGCCTGGGTGCCTCAGAGCCGTCGTGGCGGTCGTGCTAAACATCCAAGAAGCACGCAAATTCACCTTGGGCCACAAAATGACTGTGCTAGTGTCTCATACAGTGTCCGCAGTGCTGGAAGTGAAAGGCGGGCACTGGCTTTCCCGACAAAGGTTTTTGAAATACCAAGCCATCATAGTGGAACAGGATGATGTAGAGATAGTGATAACTAACATTGTCAACCCAGCTTCTTTCCTCAGTGGAAACAAAGGAGAACCAGTACACCGTGACTGCCTGGAGACTATTGAGGCCACATATTCCAGTTGTTCGGATCTGAGAGATACCCCTTTAGATGACGCAGAAACCTGGTTCACTGATGGAAGCAGCTATGTCATCAGTGGAAAATGGCAAGCTGGATCTGCAGTTACCACCTGTAGAGAGGTAATAGAATCTGGACCATTGCCCATAAACACCTCCGCACAGAAGGCAGAGTTGATTGTGCTGACTAGAGCCTTAGAAATAGCGAAAGGAAAGAATACAAACATCGACACAGACTCGAGATATGCATTTGGGGTTATACATGTGCATGGAGCCATTTGGAAGGAAAGAGGACTATTGAACTCACAAGGGAAAAACATCAAATATGCACAAGAAATAGTACGACTATTGGAAGCAGTCTAACTGGCGGAAAAGGTAGCAATCATGCACATCAAGGCATACCAGAAGGTGAGCTTGGAACTGGGAGAAGGAAATGAACTGGATGGGATAGAGAGGCAGAAGAAGTGGCAAAAGGTGAGGTAACGCCATTGGCCACAACTCTTTGCTTGCAGCCATCCAGCCAGTTCTTTATC